>PVJN01051209.1:0-14611 GCA_004026805.1 Lasiurus borealis | reverse complement strand
GTGGGTGATGAGGTGTGGTAAAAAGCTTTATTTGTGTGGGAATATATTTCTGGGTTTCCAAAGTTCCATTTCCCTTAACCCAGACCTGGAAGAGGTGCAGCTGGGGATTCAGCACAGCTAGAATAAAAACCGGTGTCCAACATTTCCGGTCCATAGTGGATCTGGGTCAGGTACAGCACTAGGGTAGTTGATGTCCATCAGTCCAATATGTGGAATGTGAGTGTCCCATAAGCTAGGAGTCAAACATGAACAAGCAAGAGAGTTGAGAGAGCAAACCAAGAGAGCAAACTCCTTTGTTTAGGCGCTTAAGTATCTCAAATCTTCTCATGCTGGCAGTGGCCATGCCTACTCTGGACAATGACCTGTTCCCAAGTGTCACTGCCTGTCAAGTACCTTCCCTAGACTTTGGCGGGCACATGTCACTTCCCCCAGGTATCTGTGGGGAATAGACCTGGGGAATGATAAAGTGCAACTTCTTGGCAAAACTGTACAAATGCCTATAATATTTGGCCTTCCCTTTTTTCCTTTCCAGTTATTTAATAAGTGGGTTAAATCACAATAGTATCAAAAGAATAAAAGAAAAAATATCTTAATAAAATGTGGATAGCTGTTATTGATGTTTATTCATATCATGGGATAATAGACACAGTGGAACCTCAGTTCTCGAACTTAACTCATTCCAGAAGGATGTTTGTCAAGCAATTTGTTTGAAAACCGAATCATTTCCCCCATTAGAAAGAATGTAAATTAGATTAATCTGTCCCAGAATCTTAAATAATTCCGGTTTAACCTTTCTTATATACAGTACATGTCTACTATACTGTTTAATCTACAAACAAACATTCCTTTTCTTAAAAGTATTGAACCAACACCTATTAGTCTTAAACAATCACTTTCAGCACTCATTTCAAGGGTGCAGCATCTTAGTTTTTTGTTTTTTACATATCACTACCTCTGAAATACTGTCGCCTGCTAACTGCTTTTCCTTTATCCAAATAAGTGACAGTTTTTCTTCCTCTTCCTTTGCCTGTGATCATTGTTTTGTGAGCACTCTCACACCCTTAGCTATATCAGTAGACTTGATGGCCTTTTTACGGTTTAAAATTGTGCTAATCGTCCATTTCATCAGCAACAAAAACACAAAGGAAAATATCCACAGTGCAGTTAAATGACTCATATTCGCTCCTTTGTTTGTGGACCCAGAGATGCGCTTTGTCATGCTGATGTATCAGCATAAAGGGTTGTCAAGTACAGAAATTACGTTTTGTTAGAAAATGGACACATCACATTTTTTTCCATGAGCAACTTGTTCAAGAACCGGTTTGAGATGGGAGACATTCAAGAACCAAGGTATGACTCTAATTAATAGCTGTGGTAAAAGTTCTAGCTTTAACAAGCTGAGATTCTTTCTTATTTTGAAATCACCTCAAAGCCAAGGAGAGATCTTTATCTTTGGTAAAATATGGAAACAGCTGTTAAGGATCACTCCATATTTAAAGGATATAAACAGGATTGCTAAGAGCAACAAAATTTAAACTAGGATGAAGGAAGATGCCAAGAAAGAACACTTTCTGCTGCCCATCCTGAAGGTCAAAATTCCCCAGGGACTTCGCTCTAATGGTAAAGGTATACAATTATGATAAGTATCAAATGGTAGATAGGGAAAGTAAACAAATGTGATATAATATCCTCATAATTTTTTATCTCTGATGAAGAGAATAAAAGATAAACAGTTTCATTGTCATGAATCAGGAAAATTTTCTAATAAAAGATTCACCTCTATAGATCAAATGGCTCTTCATATTCCAGGGTTATTATTACATAACAATTACTGTTATGCCCAGAGTTTGGGGTCCCCAATAATCCACCACTAAGGAGCCTTTTCCGATGCAAAAGCAAAGAGTCTTTATTCAAACCCGGGTTTGGCTCCCAGCTTCTTTCTGGCGCAGCAGGGAGATGAGAGAGCGAGCCTGGTGGGAAGAATGAGCTTTATGGGGTAGGATAATTGGGAGGGCTTAGGAAAGTGACGAGGGTTACAGAGATTGGTCACCTGAATTAGGGTCTTTCTGTGGTTTAGCCTTATTAGGACCCTCGCTGTGTTCCTGGAGCTTCATTGGTGCATTTGGGTGGGGGTCTGGGAAGTTAAGACATTGCTGGCACACCTGTGGCCACTCCCAGAAAAGGAAGAGGGTTTAGGCAGGGTTCCCAGCCCTATAGGACAAGATGGAGGGGAGTTAATTTCCTTTCATTACAACTATCATATTAGGCAAATAATAAAAGTAATGGCATCAAGTATTTGTCAGAGTCTAAGGAAAGTATTCTCCTATTCTCTTTGTTGAGCATATAAATTCATCCTGTTTCTGAAGGAGCATTAGAAATTACACATCAAATATATTTTAATTTTAAAATTAGTTAGCTTTTGACTTAATTTCTCAGAATTAATATTTTTAATCGAATATTCATGATAAGGCATAGTTACAAATATGTTCACTGCAATGTCATTCTTTTTTAAAAATATATTTTATTGATTTTTGACAGACAGGAAGGGAAAGGGATAGAGAGTTAGAAACATCAATGAGAGAGAGACATCAATCAGCCACCTCCTACATGCCCCTGACTGGGGATGTGCCCGCAACCAAGGTACATGCCCTTGACTGGAATTGAACCTTTCAGTCCGCAGGCCAACGCTCTATCCATTGAGCCAAACTGGTTTCGGCTGCAATGTCATTCTTAATAATAGAAACATTTTACAAATCTTTAGAAATTCAGCAATATGGGCTGAATATATTTACATGAAATATATTTGAAGTATTGGGATAGTTATGTGTCATCCTATATAATAAAACCCTAATATGCAAATAGACTGAATGGCAGAATGACTGATGGCTATGATGCACACTGACCACCCAGGGGCAGTTGCTGAATGCAGGAGCTGCCCCCGGGTGGTCAGTATGCTCACACCAGGGGTGCACCCCTCAGCCAGAAGCCAGGCTCATGGCTGGTGAGCACAGGGGTGGTGTCAGGAGTCTCTGCTGCCTCTGCAGCATCACAAAGGACACCTTGGGAAGTGGGCCTAAGCCGGCAGTGGGACATCTCCTAAGGGGTCCTACACGGTGAGAAAGCACAGGCCCCAGGCTGAGGGACGCCCCTGTTGGCCCAGTGCACAAATGTCTTGCACCAGACCTCTAGTTATTTTAATAAGTGGTTATTGCCAAGATCGGTTTGGCTCAGTGGATAGAGCATCAGCCTGTGGACTGAAAGGTTCCAGGTTTGATTCCGGTCAAGGGCATGTACCTTGATTGTGGGCACATCCCCTGTGGGGGGTGTGCAGGAGGCAGCTGATTGATGTTTCTCTCTGATCAATGTTTCTAGTTCTCTATCCCTCTACCTTCTTGTCTGTAAAAAAGCAATAAAATGTATTAAAAAAATAAGTGGTTATCTTTCAGTGAAGGGTGAAATTTATCTTTTAGCTTTCATTTTTTTAATGTCTATCTCCTTATTTTCCTGAAATGTGTACATATTGAAAAGGGGTTAGACTTTCATAATGGAGGATATAGTTTGCTAGACCTGAAACCAATTCCTAGGGCATGACCTCTTGTAGCCCTCTTCCTTCCCCCCAAAGTATAAACTGAAAGGGAATTTATGGGAATGGTAAGTAAGATACTTTGCTAAAGTAGGGGGTGTAGAGTTAGAGGAAAGGGCAGATCCAGATCCTGATACTCTAATTCCTTTTAGCATAAGTTCAGTGTTTAGCATTGTGTCCTCAGTAAACTAATAGACTCATGTCCATTTTAAACCAATTATACATTACACTAGAGGCCCGGTACATGAAATTCATGCATGAGGGATAGTCCCTCAGCCCAGCCTACATCCTCTTCAATCTGGGACTCCTCAGGAGATGTCTGACTGCAGGTTTAGGCCTAATCCCTATTGGACATTCCTCTCACAATCCAGTATTGCTGGCTCCTAACTGCTCACTTGCCTGCCTGCCAGATCGCCCCTAACTACCTCTGCCTGCCAGCTTGATCACCCTCTAAATGCCTTACCCTGCCAGCCTGATCACCCCCTAACTTCCTTCCCCTGCTGGCCTGATCATGCCCTAACTGCTCTACCTTGCTGGCTAATCACCCCTAAACACTTCTGCCTCAGTCCTTGACACCGTGGCCTTGTCCAGAAGGATGTTTGGAAGATGTCTGGGCTAAGTAGCATATTATTCTTTTATTAGTATAGTTATGTGACCAATTGATTACTGGTTGGGACTTGTGTTATTTTTATCACTCAGAAAAGGTTTTAAGGTCAATGAAAATGAAAGTAAAGCAAAACAGGGCTTATGAAGTTATATTGAAAACCAAGAGTGAGCCAGTGGGGGAAGAGAGAGATTGGCAGAGATTGGCCAGGCTGCTTTAGCTCACTGGGAAGTCAGAGAAAAGGGGGCATTGGGGACAGGTTCAGTGGTTACTCCAGGATGATCTGCAGCTGCCCATTTCTTTCCTGGTTGCAAATCTCATGTGGTCTCTTAAAGGTTGGAGAAAATGTGCCTGTAGGGGAAGGGAAAGGAAAAGGGTGTGCTCCTTGTAGGGAGGGAAAGAGAGAGAAAAAAATAGAGAGGAGAGAGTGTGGCCCCAAACTCTTGGGTTTAATAGAGGGATTTTCTCAGTGGATGATTGACAGAAACTATCTTTCTTCTGGGCATAATGCATACAGAAAAATCCTTGGGGTTGAGGTCAAACCAAAATGCTAATTTTGTTATAATTAATCTAGGACCCTAGTGAGGTTGCACATAATGTTGTTTTCCTCTGAGCTTCTGTCAAGAACCAGCAGGCTCTGAATCTGCCTGCTGGAGATCTGCTGGGCTGTCCATAGAGAGATTGTCTAAAGGCAATTTCGGAAGAACCCTGTTCAGTTTCCATTGCCCTAGGAACTGTATCTGTGAAAATACTGCTTCAGTATATGTCTGAGATTTTGCTGTCTGTGGATTCCTCTAGTATTTTTATGGTTTCCCATCTTATGTTTAAGTCCTTTATTCATTTTGAGTTTATTTTTGTGTATGGTGTAAGTTGTTAGTCTAGTTTCATGTTTTTGCATGCATCTGTCAAATTTTCCTAACATCATTTATTGAAGAGGCTATTTTTACTCCATTGTATGTCCTTGCCTTCTTTGTCAAATGTTAATTTAGCATAGTAGTTTGGGTCAATTTCTGGGATCTCTTTTCCATTTGTCTATATGTCTGTTCTTATGCCAGTACCAGACATTTTTGAGGATTGTAACCAAGAGCTGGTTCTTGAAAGAATAAACAAGATTGGTGAACCTCTAGGAAGACTCATCAAGAAGCAAAGAGAGAGGACCTAAATAAATAAAATCACAATGAAATGAAAGAGGTGAAATAATAACAGACCCCACAGAAATACAAAGGATTGTTAAAAAAAAATACTATAAACAACTCTACTCCAACAAACTAGACAACACAGTGGTCAGCAAACTGCGGCTTGGGAGTCAGATGCGGCTCTTTGGCCCCATGAGTGTAACTCTTCCACAAAATACCATGTGTGGACACACATGTACAGTGTGGTTGCAACTTCGCGGCCCATGCGCAGAAGTTGGTTTTCGGCTTTCAAAAGAAATTTCAGTTGTTGTACTATTGATATTTGGCTCTGTTTACTAATGAATTTGCTGACCACTGACACAGAGGAAATGGACATATTCCTAGAAACATACAATCTTCTAAACTCAATCAGGAAGAATCTATAAATCTCAATAGGCTGATAACTAAAGAGGATATTGAAGCAGTCATCAAAAAGTTTCCAGCAAGCATAAGACCAGAGCCAGACAGCTTCACAGGGGAGTTTTACCAAACATTCAAGGAAGAATTAAAACCTATCCTCCTCAGACTATTCCAAAAAATGAAAGAGGAAGGAGCACTTCCAAGTTCACTCTATGAAGCTGGCATTACCCTAATACCAAACCAGATAAAGACAACACAATGAAAGAGAATTGTAAGCCAATATCTCTCATGAACATAGATGCCAAAATCCTCAACAAAAATCTAGCAAGTCAGATCCAGCATTATATCTGAAAGATAACACAACATAACCAACTGAGATTTATTCCTGGGATTCCAGGATGATACAATCTCCACAAATCAATAAATTTGATATATCACATAAACATATTGAGAGATAAAAGTCACATAGTCATATTAATTCGTGCAGAAAAGTATTTGACAAAATCCAACACACGTTCTTGATAAAAATCCTCAGCAAAATGGGAATAGAGGGATCATACCTCAACATAATAAAAGCCATATATGACAAACCTACAGCCAACATCATACTTAATGGGCAAAAACTATAGCCATTTCACCTAAGAACAGGAATGAGACAGAGATGCCCTCTCTCACCACTCCTGTTCGACACAGTACAGGAAGTGCTAGCCATAGCAAGTAGATAAGAAGAAGTGAAAGGTATCCAAATTGTAAAAGAAGACATAAAACTATCATTATTCACAAATGACATGATATGAACATAGAAAACCCTAAAGACATCATCAAAAAATTATTAAACTTAATAAATGAATTCAGCAATGTAGTAGGATACAAAATTAATGTCAAGAAATCTAGGGCATTTTTATACACCAACAGTGAACTTACAGAAAGAGAGATTTTTTTTTAAAAAAAATCCCATTTCCCATCACACCAAAAAAAAAAAAATTAAGATACCTAGGAATAAAATTAACTAAGGAAGTAAAAGATCTGTACTGGGAAAACTACAGGACACTGAAAATAGAGATAGAGGAAGACATAAATAGATGGAAGAGCATATGGTGTTCATGGATTGGTAGAATCAACATCATTAAAATGCCCATACTGCCTAAAGCAATCTGCAGATTCAATGCGCTCCCCAAATAACAATGGCATGTTTCACAGACCTAGAACAAAATGTCCAAAATTCACCTGGAATTAAAAAAAAAAAAAGACCCCAAATAGCTGTAGCAATCATGAGAAAGAAGAAGTAAGTAGGAGGGATCTCAATACCAGATATCAATCTGCATTACAAAGCCACTTTTCTCAAAACATATGACTTTTGAGAAAGGAGATAAAGTGTGACTCAAGTAAATTATTACTATCATAGTTATAAAAATACTTTTCTCAGTCAATCTAGAAACTTCAGATTATGTATAAACATGCCTGTGTATTATTTTCATTATTCTGGATTTTTTTTCAGAGTGTAACCTAAATTATTACTTTCATTTTTATATGATGTCTTGAGCAGAGTGGTAATAGATCACTCTTTTTGGGTGAATTAATTAGTGAATTTTCCTATGACTTGGGGATTTAGCAGAGCAGAAGGTCTGATATCTGATAGAACTAATCTTGAACCTAGGCTGTCTTGCTTAAAATAACTTCTCTGAGGCTTTGAAGTATCATCTCTAAAATGGAGGTTCTAGTTTCCTCTTAAGGTCAGTTTGAGGATTAAATGAGATAATGACTATCAGAAGAACATCATTGGTGATAACAGTATTCCTTGATTTGCATTGCACCTTTCTTGTCAAGCAATACAAGGTTTATTGCAGCTGTTTGTGCTACTGGTGCATTTGAATGGTATATGCCAGATCTCATGAAGCATCAAGGTATAAATTTGACTAACAAGGCTGGTGTCTGTGTTTGAGGGGAGGGATCTGAATATTGATGATTTAAGCTACATAGACCTACTTATCTTATTAACATTGTTCTGTGCAGTTTTATCTATCCTACCTGAAAATGTCTCAGTTATTTCTGCTGACTTTTAGTGGTAGAAATAAAATGCTTACATACTTATATTTCAGAAGATCTGAGATGAAATATGGAGAGAAGTAAATATCTTGTACATCTGTAAAAAAGAAGATATAGAGTCACACAATCTTCTAAGTGTGTTTCCTATATCCTCCAGGGTTTCTGAACCCTTCCAGATCTCCTGGGGATAAGGCAAAGGGGAATGGTATCAGAGTCCTATCCCCACTTCAATCAGAACAGCTCCATTTTCATCTGGTTTATTTCATGCAATTATGTGGAAGATTATGTTTGAATGAAGGACAGTACTGCTAAAATAAAGCTAAAAGCTATACATATGATGTCAAAAACACTGTGTTTGGTATCAGGAAATGGTACGGCTGTCTTCATCATTGTGGGCTGCCATAACTAAATACCATAGTCTGGGTGTCTTAAACAACAGGATTTTGTTTTTCACTGTTCTGGGGTCTGGGAATTTCAAGATCAAGGTGCCAGCAGATTTGGCTTCTACTGAGAGCCCATTTTCTGGTTTGAAGACTGCTGCCTTCTCACTGTGTGCTCTCACAAGGCCGGGATGGGGAGATTGTAGAAAGTAAGTTCTGCCCTCACTGTCAGCTTGCAAACTGAAGGGTCCCAGGTTCGATTCTGGTCATGGGAACAGGCGCGAATTTCAGGCTCCCTCCCCAGTAGGGGGTTCAGGAAGCAGCCGATCAATTATTCTTTTATCATTGATGTGTGTTTTTTTCTCTTTCCCTCTCCCTTTTTCTCTGAAATTAAAAAAAAACGAAATAAAGAAAGAGAGAGAGGGGGGGGGAGGGAGGGAGGAAGGAAGGAAGGAAGGAAGGAAGGAAGGAAGGAAGGAAGGAAGGAAGGAAGGAAGGAAGGAAGGAGAGAAAGAAAGAAAAAGAAAGAAAGAAAGAAAGAAAGAAAGAAAGAAAGAAAGAAAGAAAGAAAGAAAGAAAGAAAGAAAGAAAGAAAAAGAAAGAAAGAAGGAAGGAAGGAAGGAAGGAAGGAAGGAAGGAAGGAAGGAAGGAAGGAAGGAAGGAAGAAAGAAAGAAAGAAAGAAAGAAAGAAAGAAAGAAAGAAAGAAAGAAAGAAAAAGAAAGAAAGAACTGTGATCTCTGTTCCTCCTTCTTAATCCTATAAGAGCATTAATCCCATTATGAGGGCCCCACCTTCAAGGCCTCATCTAAAGCTGCTATCTCCCAATGGCCCCACCTCTTAATATCTTCACTTTGGAGGTTAGAACTTCAGTGTATATAGTTCCCATCCATTTATAAGTGAATGCCAACTGCTGTCAAACATTGTTCTATAAAAAGTGGTCAGCAAACTTCGACTCTCGAGCCACATGCGGCTCTGTTGAGTAATGAGCTTGTTGACTACTGTTCTACAGTGTACTGCTCTTTGGCAGTGATTCCCAAGTTTTGTCAAACACTGTTCTACACTGTTTCCCGATGTTGATCCGTGATTTTCAAGTGTTTCCAAACACTTTTATACAGTTTCCAGGCACTTACGTATTTCTAGTTTAATCACAACACATTAATCACAGCGTAAAGAAAACTCTTGTAGTAATGAACTGAAGTGTAATTCCCAGATTTTAAAGCAAGGTATACCTATTGCGAATGAAGAGTGAAGCAATCTCATAGAAAAAATACACTAAAATATAAATGACTGATAGTATTGTGTATGTTTTTAATTAAAATAGGATTTTTAAGTAAAAATCTAGCTTGTAGAATTCACATTAATTCAGTTGGTAGAAGTGAGACATTTCAAGTTTTTCAAAAATCCTTTTGCTGGATTTGGTAACACATTCGTTCGTTTATCATACGATCATGTTTCTTTAGCTGTTGGCCCATTCACAACTCTGAACCCAAAGACAGAGCTCAAAGCCTACCTTCGCTAGGGAACTTGTCTGACTACCTCAAGCAAGGAAAGTTACTTCTACTGTACTCTTTCAAGACCTTGGTTATATCTATATTATTATATTCTTCACATCCTGGTGAGTATTTCAAGGTATTTCTGGATCTGAATAGAATATGTGGTACCTACTGTGTACTAACTACATTGGATAGAACCAGTACTACAACTACTGTAGGCTCTCTACTGACCCTAGATAGGGAGTGAATTACATCTAGTTTAGGGCCAAAGAAGAAAAAAAATATATCTATGAAATGAGCCAGGAAAACAGTGGAATCAGATCTGGCAGGGGTTATGTAAATTCTAATGTCATCCTCTAAGAAGATCAGGCCCGGGCTAGAAACCTGGTGATGTGTAACTGGTTTTGATCAGTCTTCTTCTCAGTATATTGTGTTGGACAAAGCTAGATTTATGCAAAGCAATCAGCCTTGATATTAAAACTTATTGCTCAGTTAATTTATTCTATGACTGTTTTGACTTGTTTATTAAAATATAGGTTTCACAAATGTAATTCTAAATAGATAAAACAAGATTTGGTAAACTGGTAGCACAGAAGCCACGAGTTACTCATCTTTTATAATAGTATAACTTTATTGTATAACTAGAGGCCCATTGCTGGAAATGTGTGCACTCAGAAGGGGGTGTCCCTAAGCCTGTAATGCACCCTCTCATAGTCCGGGAGCCCTCAGGGGATGTCTGACTGATGGCTTAGCACTGCCACAGAGGCGGGAGAGGCTCCCACCACTGCTGCCAGCCATGATCCTAGCTACTGGCTGAGTGGGGCTCCCCCTGTGGGAGCACACTGACCACCAGGGGCAACTCCTGCATTGAGAATTTGCCCCCTGGTGGTCAGTGCATGTCATAGCGACTGGTCATTCTGCTGTTTGGTCAATTTGTATATTAGCCTTTTATTATATAGCATAGTGCATCTTTTTTATTTTTGTAGTTAAAAGTCCAACATATATTTCCCATTTGTTCTAGAGAAGCTCACCCTTGTATAGGCTGCAGGATTGAGCAACTGATGTGAGTCCTGAAATTGCTAGAGCCATTTTATAACCAGTCTGCTGAAGGATCTTACACAAATAGGAGAACAAAGCTGACATAATTGTAGAGAAAAAGAGCCACTCATGAACCTTTGGTTCAAACTTGGAAGCATAAATAACCTCTGGGCCTTTCAGTTTTCTTTATTCTTAAAATATGTTTGATTTGAGTTTTGCCATAATTTACACTGAAATATATCTATTCCACAGAGTTTGCTCTGTGCCAGGCCTGATGCTGGGCTCTTTAGGTAGGTTATCTCATTCAATTTTAAAAAAAAATATATATATAAGAGGTATGACAGACATTCCTGTTGATCTCAGATGTACTATCAGAATTTCCAACAGCACAGAGCTCTTTTTTTAAAAAATATATATTTTATTGATTTTTTACAGAGAGGAAGGGAGAGAGATAGAAAGTCAGAAACATCGATGAGAGAGAGACATCAATCAGCCACCTCCTGCACGCCCCACAGTGGAGATGTGCCCGCAAGCAAGGTACATGCCCCCAACAGGAATCGAACCTGGGACCTTTCAGTCCACAAGCTGACGCTCTATCCACTGAACCAAACCTGTCTCGGCAGCACAGAGCTCTTATAGCCTTTCCTAACCAACTAGAGGAAGACAAGGACAATGAAGGTGACCATTTTCTCTTCCATAAAACATTCTGCTGGAAAGTTGTGGGTCTAATGCAGTACACTATACACATAGGGTGCTTAATAAACATATTTTGAAGGATATTGAATTGGAATAATTCAATAATTCAATGATGTAGAAAGGTTGCCAGAGCAGTGCCATCCATGGCTTCTCTTTCCAGTGCCTGAGACCCCTCAAGCTCAATGAAAAATAACTTCAGTAACTCCTCATAGGCATAAGGATTTCCTCTTGCTCTGTCTCTGGCCATATTCTTCAAGCATTTTTTTTTCTCTTAGATATTCCTTAGTATCTAACTTATCCCCACTACTTTTCCTTTAAGTTGACTATTCACTTAGCCTGTCTATCCAAAATTTAATACGGCTTCTATTTGTTCACATTTACCATCCTGGCATTAAACCTTCATTAGTTATGTATAAATGAGCACCTTAGTGCATTCCTTATTAAGCCCCTTTGTCAGCTTTATGCCAGAAGTATCCTATACTAGTGAGAAGTGAGGTAGTGAATTGTTCCAGAAAGACATCTGTCATAAATACAAGATTTGTCATACTGTTTCATTCCCATAAAGATGAAAATGGTGCTTTATGCATTGATATTTTTTTTGGGGGGAGCATCACTAAACCCAGTTGAATTTTAAGTAAAATAAACTAGTCAGAGAGGTTCACAACGTACCATTCTTGGAAGAAAAAAAAAAAGCACATTCAAGTTTCCCATAAGTTACATTAAAGCTTGAAACAGTCCCAGTTGCTATAGTAGCAATTGTTTCTTGTCACTACCTGGAAATAGAATAGCATCCTGTATGGTAAAGATAGCACACTGTTGATTGTGTTATTTGTGGCAATATGTTAGCATCCGAGTGGATTTTTCCTATTACAACCAACTTGTTGACAATAAGTCTCTGAAAAGACATCAAAAAAAAAAAAAAAAAAAGGAACATGGAAAGGACTTCACTTCAAATTAAATAACAAGATTATTCTTGTTCTATTGTGGAATATGAAACCTGGTGCCAATGCTTTTGCATTTCTGATTGCCATTTAGTTTGGAGTAGAACCTTGCAGAGACAATTGCCAATTGCTTGGTGAAATGAAATAGAACATTATTGTGGCAGAAACAACAACCACCTGTGCTGCCTTTCAGTAAGTGTAATTATCTCTAAATTATCCATGGCAGGATCACACCGCATTTGTATTTTTTTATCAACAAATAGCTCTTTCCTGTCATACACATTTTGGCAAATAATAAAATAGAAAGAAAATATATTCTTTCTTAATATTAAGAAACTTCAAACTAGAATTTCCTGGCCTTGTCTCTTTGGCAACGTCTATATGCTATATAATAGACTTGATATAGAAAGTTTTATGACAAGAACATCTGATGAAACCAATGATGGTGCTACTGTTACTACTAACTGTGCTTGTCATATTTAAAAGCCTCCCTGATTCTGATTATTCTTTCCAAGTTTAGAAAGTCCCCATATCCTGAGGCAGAGCTCACTTTTCATTAATTATTTTAATTTATATCAAAATTTAAGAACGGCCGAAGCCGATTTGGCTCAGTGGATAGAGCATCGGTCTGTGGAGTAAAAGGTCCCAGGTTCGATTCCAGTCAAGGGCATGTATTCTGGTTGTGGGCACATCCCCAGTAAGGGGCGTGCAGAAGGCAGCTGATCGATGTCTCTCTCTCATCGATGTTTCTAACTCTCTATCTCTCTCCCTTTCTTTCTGTAAAAAATCAATAAAATATATTTAAAAAATTAAGAATGTCTAGTTTGGGATGAATCCTAGGATTAGGGATAATGAAACTCAAAAACAAACCAAGCTCTCCAGCTGTGTGGGGAATCTAGGCTTACCCAAGTGTTTTCTGCACATGACTTTCCACCCAAGATCATCATGATATTATCTATCAATGACATGGATTTTAAGTAGTTTTACTTCTTGAATAATTTTATCCTTTAAGACCTCCAGGAAATTTGGTATTATTGGTTCAAATTGCTCCCCAGTGATATTAGCACATTTTATTTTAAACCTTTTATAGACTACCTTCTCAAGTTTACTTTATTCTTGGTAATACTATGTGTTGTGTTTTTTTTTTTTAATTCCATAGTTTTGTCTTTCTAATCATTATTATTTTTAATGAGAAAAAATATCTATCAGTACAGGAGAGGCTATATGCCTTTCCCATTGTCTTCAAAGAGGCTTGCCTAACACCAAAAATCTCTTCCTTCCACAAAAACCAACCCTTGCCTCTTAGATTCATCAAGACACTTTCTAGGTTGGTAAATATTGCCCCAATGCAAATCTAAATCCTAGAAACAAAGATGAGTTTTTTATAATTATCTTACTTAGGCCTGAGGTATGCACCTGGTCCATTTCCGTAAGATTCTTTGAACAGATTCTGCCAAATAGATACACAAAAATGGACTTGTGATGGTAATGATGATGATAATGATGATGATGGTAATGATGATTATTTTTTTCTTTTACATCTTAAATATTTATTAGTAACAGACTGATAAAGTAAATATAGCATTCAGAAGGTATAACATAGATATAGAAACCTAAATGCTATATAAAAGCATCTCCAAAATATGTTTTTAAAATTAAAAGTAAAGTAACTTACTCTTTTTAAAAACAACATTTTATTGATTTTTTACAGAGAGGAAGGGGGAGGGATAGAGAGTTAGAAACATCTATGAGAGAGAAACATTGATCAGCTGCCTCCTGCACACTCCCCACTGTGTATGTGCCTGCAACCAAGGTACATGCCCTTGACTGGAATCGAACCTAGGACTCTTGAGTCTACAGGCAGACGCTCTATCCACTGAGCCAAACCAATTAGGGCAAGTAACTTACTCTTTTTTATAAATTTTTATTTATTTTTTATACGTATCTCCCCATTGCCCACCCCCTCACAGGCATACCCCAACCCCCCCAGTATCTATGTTCATTGGTTATGCTTATATGCATGCATACAAGTCCTTTGATTGATCTCTTATCTACCTCACCTAACTTTAATCTTCCTGCTGTAATTTCACAGTCTGTTTGAAGCTTTACTGTCTCTGTACATATTTCTTATCCTCTCTTTGGTTAAGTGTTAACCTAAGTACTCGCCCACAAATGTCTGAGTTTTTGGTAGATTTATCAATTACATTGATCTGTGCATATTCTACAAACTTTTATGCTTACATATATATATATATATATATATATATATATATATATATATATATATATATATA
>PVJN01051208.1:0-14588 GCA_004026805.1 Lasiurus borealis | reverse complement strand
AAACCTTTCAGTCTGCAGGCTGACACTCTATCCACTGAGCCAAACTGGTTTTGGCAACCTTTTCTTTTTATTTTCTTTGTCAATTGAAGGTAAATATAAATAACATTTGAATAATGCATGCTAATAAAATTCATAAAAGAGTATTTATAATAGAATTGGAAAATCAATGCCATCAAACCCCTACACACTCTAAAAAACCATATTTAAAACAAATTATTATTTTAAGGACTGTGACATTTTAAAGCTGCTAGAATGTTTCAAGCCCTTCCAAAATTGTATGACCTGAGAGGATTAAATAATATTTTTAAATTTTTATTCATAGCTTTTCCAGGAATAAAGGGACAGACAATTATGCAAATTAGCCTGGACAATTTGCTAAAGGATCACAAACCACTGAGAGTTTTTTAAATTTATTTTTTAATTAAATCTTTATTATTCAGATTATTACATTTGTTTCTATTTTTCCCCTCCATTGACCTCATCCATAGGTGTATGATTTTTGTCCAGTCTCTCCCTGCACCCCCCTCACCCCCTGAGAATGATCAGTCCACTCCCTTTCTGTGCTCCTGATTCTATTATATTCACCAGTTTATTCTGTTCACCAGATTTTTAGTTCACTTAATTTTTAGATTCACTTGTTGATAGATATGTATTTGTTGTTCATAATTTTTATCTTTACCTTTTTCTTCTTCCTCTTTTTAAAGAGTACCTTTCAGCATTTCATATAATACTGTTTTGGTGTTGATGAACTCCTTTAGCTTTTTCTTATCTGTGAAGCTCTTTATCTGCCCTTCAATTCTGAATGATAGCTTTTCTGGATAGAGTATTCTTGGTTGTAGGTTCTTGCTATTCATCATGTTGAATATTTCTTGCCACTCCTGTCTGGCCTGCATAGTTTCTGTTGAGAAATAAGCTAACAATTATATGGGTGCTCCCTTGTAGGTAATGAACTGTTTTACTCTTGCTGCTTTTAATATTCTCTTTGTCTGTTGCTCTTGGCATTTTAATTATGATGTGTCTTGGTGTAGTCCTCTTTGGATTCCTTTTATATGGGGTTTTGTGTGCTTCCTGGACTTGTAAGTTTATTTCTTTCACCAGATATGGGAAGTTTTTAGTATCTTGCTCTCTTTTTCTGGCACCCCCACAATTCAGATCTTGGTATGCTTGAAGCTGTCCCAGAGGCTTCTTACACTATCTTTACATTTTTGGATTCTTTTTTCTTCTTGCTTTTCCTGTTGAGTGTTTTCTGATTGTTTACATTTCAAATTTTTGACTTGCATCTTGCCTTTTTCCAGTTTGGTGTTCAGTCTTTGTATAATATTTTTAATTTCTAGTTGGTCCTTTTTCATCTCCTCTTGGGTCTTGCTATATTCTTGAAAAACCTTATAAGCTTGGTTTTGGACTTTATATCCAGTCATATGTTTTACTCCATTTCTTTTGTTTGTGATCTCTTCCTTTGTCTCCAAATTTTCACTATGCTGGGAGAACTTCTGTGTTGGATTCAGCCTTATGATACAAGACTTGCAAAACTGCAAAAGCCTCTCTGTTGAGCTTGGGGTGGGTGGAATCTCAGGGCTTAATGGACGCCTTGCCTTCCAACCAGCTCAACCCTCCACAGCCCCTGAGTCTCATGCATCTCTGGGTAATTACTGGAGCAGTCCCTGTGCACCTGCAGTGCCTCTAGACTGCTGCCTTTCTGGCTCCCCTGAACTCCGGGACCATATGAGTCTGGGTCCCCAGGGTTTCGCCCCAAACTGGGGTTTAGTGGAGTTAGATGTGGTGCAGTTGGGAGGCTCTGTCTCCTCCCCACTCGTGAAAGCCAGCGGCACAATCAGCAGTTGGTCTTCTGTACACAGTGATGTGCATGCCACCAGACTTCTGCCCTTTTGCGGCTCCCCTAAATTTCCGCATACTTGTCCTTTTCCATAATCCAAACACCCTCCGTATGAGTTTCGGCTAGACCTGGGGTTCAGTGCTATAGGATAAGGGGTTCAATGCAGTTGGGAGTCTCCGTCTCCCTCCTGCCAGAGAAAGCCAGCCAGGTACTCTGGCACCCACTCTCTACATGCGCGCGTCTTTGTACCTCAGCTTTTTGCAGCTCCTCTGGGTCTCTGTGAGCCCCTCTCTTTCCTCTAGTTGTAGAATTTCCACTCAGCCAGCTTTCCTGTGGTTCTAGATGATGTCTGTTCTGTCTTTTAGTTGTAGTTTTGAAATTGTTGTGCAAGGCCGCAGTGTAGGTGTTTACCTATGCTGCCATCTTGGATTCTCCTTCAAGAGTTTTTCAATATCCATATTTTATGTTAGATGCATCTCCTCCAAGAGTGGTAAATAGATTTGTAATTCTCTGCAAAGAAAGTTCACAGAGTATATTTTAGCTCACAGGTCTTTAAACTCAGAACAACCAAGTCCACAAATAAAGAAGGGCATTATTGCTACTCCCCCACAAAAAAGGTCTCAGGGTATCAAGGACTGTATTGTATACATATTCTTTTGAAGGGTACAGTCTATACAGTAATGAGCTAGAAAAATTCAGTTCTTTAATTTTTTCTTGGTTCCGAATTTCTCAGATAATTGCTCAAATTTTAATTGTTCTCTAAATAAGAAGACTGAACCATTGTTCTGTTGAGACAAAGAAACTTTTGGATTTCTTCCATTCATAGCTCAACTTATTTTATGAACTTAGTTAATGAGTGATGAGAACCATTCATATAATCTAGCCACATGTAGGGGTGAAAACCACTGGTCTGTGTCTATAGCATCTTGTCTTCCATTCATTCTGCTAAACACGGGAACAAGGGTTTGATGATGAGGAAAAAGACACAGAAATTCTGTGCAACAAATATGAACCTATCGTAATAGCTGGTGAAGATATAATACCGGTGATTTTAAAATAATGAAAGCCAAGACATGCCAGTAAATGCTTGCGTTCAATTAACACTTATTGAGTGCCTACTGCCCACTAGGGCAAATGCTAAGTACTTCACATATATCATCTTCATAAGAGCCCTGCAAATTAATAAGTCATGTATATTATTATTATTATTATTATTTTTTTTTTTTTGCAAAGGAGAAACTAATGTGCTTTAGGGTTAAATGACAGATTTTAAAGCCTCACAGCTGGTGAGTCTAACCAGGTTTCAAATCAGGGTTTCCTGACTCTGGCTGAGGTAGTTTCTCCCAGAAGCATCCTGAACCATAGATTTTAGGCAGGTAATTAAAAAGGAAGTGTTCCAAGGAGTAGGAAAATAAGATAGAGACAAGTAAGAAACCAGACAAGGTGGCAATTTTAGGTGAAACCTCAGATTTAGTATGTCTTAATAAAAAAGGAATTTTTATAAAATCTTATTTTTTTTTCTTTCTGCACTGTTTATTTTCATTGGGTGGGTACTTTATTTTTGGTCAAATAGTTGAAACAATGACACTTGTTTGAATGAGTTACGTCAATACTTCTTCACTGATGATCATTACTTGATCAATTACTTACGGGAGCATACCTATTCTAAAACTCCTCTTGTAGTCCAGAACCACGTCAACTCTACTTCTTTTCTCTCTTCTTCCAGGTGCTATTAATGGCGTATGAACTTGTGCGCTAATCTCTAGGCAGGACATAGTCTGGCTATGCTAGCACTATAATTAACCTTCAATGGGAACCAGAACTTTAACTGTAGTCAATTGTGGATCTTCTATTGGGAACAATGAAAAGGTTTGCTGAGAATGTCTAAGCCCTCGATGTGGTATGAGCAATATACTATGTTCCATGTAGCTAACCTAGCTAATTACATATAACGCATAATGTGCTTTTAATGCTGACTTTCTATCCCTCTTCCCCAAGGATTGGCAGAAATGGCTCAGACTTCATCTCATTTGTGTCCTTTTCTTTCTATTTATGTTTTTCCTCTTCATTGGTCCTCATATCGCAGCTCATTTCATTTCCCATGCTTCTCTGTGTCAAACTGGAAACTTTATTTTAACTCAACTTGGTTGCACAACAAATTCTTTCTATGGTTGCTGAAAGTGCACGCTTTCATAAAGAGCTTCAACTAACTCTCCCAAGTTCAACTTATACCATTCTTTGTTTGAGGAACAAGAGGAAGATCATGCAACACATGCTCTACAAGAAGCCAGGTGTAACCACCTGTTTCACCTGAAATAGCTTCCCTCTCTGGCACTGTATGTTCTCTGACATGTTATCAGTGTGTGAGTATTGTTGCGGGGAGGTCTAGGGTTTTTGCATTTTGGTGAGGGATAGAACAAAGTCTAGGTTTACTAGCTCCTAAAATATCACCCTCTGAATGTAGAAAGTGCTTATATTCTGTTACAGCTGTGTGTCTATGACCAGCCGATGTGGACTTCACAGAGGTGCTCTGTATATGGGTGGGCAGGGTTCAAGGTTCAGATTGTGCTTGTGCCTATCTACCTACATTATTGTTCTATGTGGAAATGTAGGCTGGAGATTGCAATCACATTTTGGTCCACTTCTCAAAATCCCTGCCTATATAAATAAGAGAAATAGAAAGATTGACTGATTTCCCTTAATAACCAGTACAGTTAGTAAAATATAACCTGCCACTTAACACTAATCAAATATGAGTATTTCAAAGTTTCTGTGACTCCAGAAAAAGCACTTATGCTTAATTTATAATCAGTTCCAAAAAAGTAAGTGATATTTCATAGATCAAGTACAAGATAGCCAACCTAGGATACATTAACATCACATTTAACTATGTTTTAAAAATCATTGGAGCAATAAATTGAGATGGATTATTAACTGGAGAGAAGCTGAGAAATGTTAGGTACCTGTAAAGAAATTTATCATCACGAATGCAACTTTCTATAAAATAGTACTGATCATCCCTAATACAGAAGAAGCCAGAATCTGACAAAGGGTGAAATATTTCATAAGCAATGTTTTAAAAAATGCTAAAATTTCGTGCGTCTCTTTCTACTTTTAAATGGATGGCTAACTGGAATTAAAAAAGACCCTTTATTTCTCATATTAAAGGCCTTTTGTCACTTTCCTATAAATTTAACTTCTCATTTCTTGAAATGTGGGCTAATTCCATAGGCATATTCCCAGGTTATTTTGATGTTATGGACTAAACTCCACCACAATGCTTTCAAAGATTCAGATATGATCATATAAGTAAACTACAGAGGTAGAATTCCTTAGCACAGAGATAGTTTGTAATTCAGAGGCAATTTCATAAAAAGGAATCATGATAATAAGATTGTTTTAAGTATAGCATCTAAAATGTCTCAACTTGGATTTTGGAAGCACCTATGCAAAAGAGAGACCCCAAAACTAATTTTTTCCTAAAAGTAATATTGAGTGAGTGCCTATAAAAAGAACGAGTTTATTAGTCATTGTCAGTCATCTTGAACAGAGACATGATGTAACATAAATTTTTGCTAGGCAAAGTCAGATTTTTTGACTGGTTGATTCAAATCTTCTATGCTTTCCCCCATTGCTCAAACTTTTAGATGGATCTCTAGTTATTGCCATGCTTTGTAATTCAGCTTGATATCTGGTATTGAGATCTCACCTACTTTGTTCTTCTTTCTCAGGATTGCTGCAGCTATTTGGGGTCTTTTTTTATTCCAGATGAATTTTTGGAAAGTTTGTTGTAGGTCTGTGAAATATGCCGTTGGTATTTTACTGGGGAGTACATTGAAACAGTAGATTGCTTTGGGTAGAATGGACATTTTGATGATGTTGATTCTACCAACCCATGAACACGGTCTGTTCTTCCATCTATTTATATCTTCCTCTATCTCTTTTTGCAGTGTTCTGTAGTTTTCCACATGTAGATATTTTAACCTCCTTAGTTAAGTTTATTCCTAAGTATCTTATTTTTTTTCATATGATGGTAAATGGGATTGCTTTTTCAGTCTCTCTTTCGGTAAGTTCATTATTGTTGTATAGAAATGCCATAGATTTCTTCGCATTAATTTTATATCCTGCTAATTGCCAAATATATTTATTAAGTTTAATAATTTTTTGATGGAGTCTTTAATATTTTTATGTACAATATCATGTCACCTGTAAATAAGAATAGTTTTACTTCTTCTTTCATAATTTGGGTGCCTTTTTATTTCTTCTTCTTGTCTGATAGTACTGGAAGTATTAACCATTGCTATGTCGAACAAGAGTGGTGAGAGTGGGAATTCCTGTCTTGTTCCTGTTATTAGAGGAAATGGTTTTAGTTTTTGCCCATTGAGTATGATGTTAGCTATGGCAGATAGATCAATGGAATAGAATAGAGAACCCAGAAATCGACCCAAGTCACTATGCTCAATTAATATTCAACAAAGGAGGCATGAACATACAATGGAGTCAAGACAGTCTCTTCAATAAATGGTGTTGGGAAAATTGGACAGAGACATGCAAAAAAATGAAACTAGACCACCAACTGACACCATACACAAAAATAAACTCCAGATGGATAAGGACTTAAACATAAGATGGGAAACCATAAAAATACTAGAGGAATCCACAGGCAGCAAAATCTTGGACATATGCCGAAGCAATTTCTTCACTGATACTGCTCCTAGGGCAATGGAAACTAAAGAGAGGATAAACAAATGGGACTAAATCAAAATAAAAAGCCTTTTCACGGCAAAAGACGTCATCAAGAAAACAACAAGAAAGCCCACTGTATGGGAGAACATATTTGCCAATGTTATCACCGATAAGGGCTTAATCTCCAACATTTACAGGAACTTACAAAAGGAAGATAAACAACCCAATCAAAAAATTGGCAGCGGACCTAAATAGATACTTTTCAAAAGAAAACAGAAGGAAGGCCAAGAGGCATATGAAAACATGCTCAAAGTCATTAATCATCTGAGTAATGCATATCAAATTGACAGTCAGTACCATCTCACACCTGCCAGAATGGCTATCATCAACAAAACAACAAACGACAAATGCTGGTGAGGATGCAGAGAAAAGGGAACGCTGGTGCATAGTTGGTGGGAATGCAGACTGGTGCAGCCACTGTGGAGAACAGTGTGGATTTTCTTCAGAAAACTAAAAATGGAAGTCCCATTTGACCCAGTGATCCCACTTCTAGGAATATATCCCAAGAAGCTAGAAACACCAATTGAAAAGGACATGTGCACCCCTATGTTCATAGCAGCACAATTTACCATAGCTAAGATTTGGAAACAGTCTAAATGCCCATCAGCAGATGAGTGGATTAAAAAACTGTGGTACATCTACACAATGGAATACTACTCTGCTGTAAAAAAGAAGGAATTCTTACCATTTGCAACAGCATGGATGGACCTAGAGAGCATTATACTAAGTAAAATAAGCCAGGCAGAGAAATATAAATATCATGTGATCTCAGTCATTTATGGAATAAATGAATAACATAAGCTGATAAACAAATATAGATCCAGAGAGAGAGAAGCATTGATCAGACCATTAAACCTCAGAGGGAAAGTAGGGGAGGGTGGGGGTAAGGGGAAGAGATCAACCAAAGGACTTGTGTGCATACATATAAGCCTAACCAATGCACACAGGCAATAGGGGGTAAGGGTCTGAGGAGAGGTGGAGATAGGAGAGCAATGGGGGAATAAGGACACATATGTAATACCTTAATCAATAAAGAAATTTAAATTTTTTTCAAAACTAATTTGGATTTCTGAAAGTTGTCCTCTTTTTCCTAATCACAATTTTCCTAAGTATATGACTAGTCTTATATTTCATAATGTCAGATAAAACCAAAATGATACAAGACTGCTGACTGTCTTAGCTTCCCAATGGCACATATCTCAAGCATTGAAGATGGTGAAAGGAGTGAGAGTATGGTGAGGTTCCTAAAAGATATGGAAATAAATGACTTTGAGTCCCCTTGGGAAAAGAATAATTTCACTCAATATGAAAAAGCACTGAATTTTACTCAGAGGTGAGGCGTATGTAGAGTCCTTATTGCTTGCACAGATGTTTTGGACCTGCCTTTATGAATGGAGTTCATTTTAATAAACAATTGTTGAATTTTATCAGTCCTGAAGTTAAATATAAACAATCACCTACATCTGTCTATCTATTTATCTAATCTATCTTGTTTACATTATTCTGTAAGAAAAATATTTAAGGTTTTAGAATAGACAAAAGAGATTAGGGGCTATCCAATTGGTGGAATGCTGGAGTCTCTAGGAATTATCTAATTTTATAGGGACATGGCCCTTGGTTTTTCACTAGGCTATAATGCAGCTCTGTAGAAAAAGATATTAACTTGTAAAAAATGAATGCTAATGATTTCTGTTCATGGTAATTCAAATAAATTTCGTCTAATAGAAATTTTAAAAAATCACTGTAAATCAAATCTTCATTTGAACCCTTTCTAATATCTTACTTGTTTCTTAATATATCAAAAATATTTTGGGGGCCATGTGTTTTTTTTAAATACCTATATAAGAGTCATAAATTTATACTTATTTTAAGACTATCATTATCAATACTCAATAAGGAACTTTTTTCCTTTTCAGAGTTAAAATTATTCTGGAGGAGCAAGCAATGTTGGCAATAGCAACAGAATCTTTTGGTATTATGTACAGAATATGATTTGCAAAATACCAGAAATAGATGGATATAGTTGGAGATGGGACAGAGCTAAAAACATTGTGGTATCGGAGTAAAGAGCCAGTTTTGTGTTATGCATGCTTGCTTACACACACATGCATGTGTTTGTACACACACTTTATAGAAGAACACTACATAAATATGCCTATAGAGGAGAGATGAGGAAAAGGAAAGAGAGCCATTTCTTTTCCTAAAAGCTTCTCCTTACTCTTCATTTCTTGACTTAATATTTCTTACACACATCATTATGTATTTGTTTTGCTTTTTTTCTAGAAGAAATTTCACAGAATGTCTGCAATTTATATAGCAGATACATTTATTTTGCCATGCTGTCAGTTTCATTTCTTTCAGAAGGAAATAATTTCAAAATACTTTGTCAGTTACAATTTTAAAGATCTGTCTTTTTAGAATATGTGTTTATCATTTCTGTGTGCTTGTTCAGAGGCATCTCATAGAGCTATCCAGGATTTTTTTTTCCACTCATCCAAGCTCTATAATTAACTAAAACCACTGCTTGATTTTAAAAATCTCTTACTAAGTGATATGGTACGTTTTTGTAAGCCACCAGGTCAAGTCCTGGGTAGGTCTGTGACCTACACTTCAAAATACAGCCTATGTTTGGCAAAATACTCTTAGGATCTGGTTGACACTCCTAGGAGTCTAAAGAACTCCATGAAAACCTGATCTAGTATGTTACCCACTCTTTGCTTTTTAGCCCTGTAGGAAATCAATTACCTTTGAGTTAGGAAACTGGAATTGTTTTCCTCTGGATGCCCCTCCCCCTCTTCATACCTTCCTCACAGCTCACCTAAACCATGGCAATCACTTCAGAATTGGACTTGGCTTTCAGTTTCTCCCTTCTGCTGTGTTCCAGTCCCACCAAACCTCTTGCCATTCTCTGCACACGTCGCATAACTCCTCTGTTAGAAACCTTGTCTAGAATAAATATATTACTTTGTTTGCGAAGTGATGATTTACGAGAGAAAAACAAACGTTATGAGAGGAAAAAGCATCTATGCCGTGGGCTATGCATGCCAAGAGCCTTGAGTTACTCTTTTAATGTAAATAAATAATAAGTAAACAGTAACTTTAATAAAATTTATCCACTTGTTGGATACTAAAAAGGAAAAACAATCCTTGTTATAAAATGGCAGAGAACTTAAACTGAATTATGATCACTTGTCTGTCGGGTGGGAAATAAAACTTGGATGTTTATCTGAAAGGATTTCCAAGGAAAGTGTGCTGAGTTTCTCCTTGATGTTTATAATAAAAAGTAAGAGGGAAGAGGTAAATTGAGGGAAAAGGAACCAGCACATGTTGACCAGGAAATTTTGGAAAATTCTTAGCCTATCCAGATAGTACGCTCTAAGGTGAGGCCAAGGCTCCAGCTGAAAATCTTTACTAAAGTGAATAAGCCTAGGAGTTAGGGAGTCCAATGAGCCATCTCAGCAGAAGTCAGCAATAGAGATGGGGTTTTCTAGGATGGAGCTGTGGTACGGGATCTGTCACATCTATGGAAGACTGACAAGGTTTTTGAGAATATTATGCTTGCAGAAACACTGCCGGCTTGGACTGAAAGGGACAGAGATGGGAGAATGGGAAGGAAGAATGACTTTGAGGGTGGAGCCCTGGATACAGAGGCCTGCAAGCACAGACCCAGTTTAGTGAGGCCACTGATTCCTGGTTCCAGAGCAGAGAGCTGCCTCCTACGTCTGAAGAAACAAAATCACTACCCAGGGCCAAGAGACCAGGGCCACCCCAACTGGCTCAGAGGACAGGGCGTGGAGCCACTAATAAGTATTCTCAAGCCTTGAAATGGGATGGAATTTTCCCTGCTGGTGTGTGAGCTTTCTTTAGATCAGTGACACCCCTCCCCATCTTTTTTATTCTTGCAATTTCTCCCTTTTGGTGTTCTTGCAAGAGAGGAGAATGTCATGTGAAGGCAGAAGCACACAGGGAGAAGATGGCTATGTATGACAAACAGAGAATGAAGTGCCTACAAACCAAAATGTCTGTTTTAAACCTTCCAGTTTGTGATTCTTTGTTATGACAACCCTAGAAAACCAATGCAGCATGCATGTTCCAGTAAGCAGCTGCCTCTTTGTGAAATGAAAATCAACATTCAGCCATTTATAGGGCCAAGCCTTCTTATTTCTTACTTGTCTAATGTGACACTCCCTCTTCCTATTATATTTTACTAAAATTTTACCCTATGTTTTCACTTAAGATCCTATTGACAAAAGTCACGTGGATGGTTATCTGAACCACCTATAACAGTGGATGTTATCATCCTCTTCATCTCTGGATTCACTATACCATAGATCAGTGTCCACAAACATTTTAAAATGTAACACATAGGAAGAAACACAATTGTCATTATAACCCCTGTTTATACACCTATGTATTAACATAGCTTAAAATTATTTATCTTTACTACCTTTTCTGGTCTATTCCATGATTTAAATGTTGATATCTACATGTATTAGTCAGCTCAGGTTACCATAACAAAAAACCACAGACTGGATAGCTTAAACAACAAACTTATTTCTTACAGTTCTGGGGGTGGAAGTCCTAGATCAAGGTGCTCTCAGATTCAGTGAGTGCCCTCTTTCTGGAGGTCAGAAGGTTGTGTCCCCACATGTGAGGTTGGGAGAAGAGGTAGGGAGGGAAGGAGGAAGAGAGAGGGAGAGAGGAAGGAGGTGAGAGCGAAGGGGGGCAAGAGACAGAAAGAAACTCTCTGGTGTCTCTTCTTAGGAGGGCACTAATACCCATGACCTCAATTAAACCTAATTATTTTCCAAAGGCCTCCTCTCCAGGTAACTTCACTTCATATTGGACATTAGGGCTTCATGGCTTCATCATATGAGTGTGTGTGTGTGTGTGTGTGTGTGTGTGTGTGTGTGTGTGTGTGTATGTGTTGGGGGCAGGGGCAGGAAGAGGTATTGAAGGAGACACAATTCAGTCCATAGCACCATCCTAAATTGGTCTCATATATTATTGGGTAACAATAAACTCTGCTCTGTGGCATATATTTTGCCCCAAATCTTGGAACTCTAGACTCCAGGGAAGGGTTCACTAAGCTCTATGTCACACCTCTTCCTATGTTTCCTAACCACAGGCACACAGTAACACCACACCATGATGTGGGAGATAAACAGGGCTGAGAATATATAATGGCAAACTTTCCCAGAAAATTAAAAAAAATCAAATATGGCCTCACAAATCCAAAAGAAATATTTGTGATGTAAAAACAAGTGTTGAGCTATTTACAAACAGGGTTGCAGCTGTATCAAATCATTATTTCCCGGTATTCACAGCAATGAGGCACTTTTTATTCATGGAAGCCCTGTGCCTGTGCGGCTCCTGGAATACTCATTACCACTCTGTATCCTGGTCATTTCAGACAATTACTCATTTCCCTTAACCAGGTTGACTGATTTTCTTTCTTTCCTCAAATAATTCATTGTTTGAGTGAATTGACCAAGCAAGAGCTTGTGTTCTGGAGATAATGCAAGTAAGTGCAGAGCTGACAGCTCATCTAGATGAGACCATTTGTTTTGGGTGAATTCTTAATGTGGTCTTACGAAAAACAACCATCAGAAACTTTCCTTTAACCAATAAGCTAATAATTTTGAGAACTAGAAGGCAGCTCTTATTCAGACTTCCTTTCTTTTTATTTCTTAATAATTTGAAGCTACTTGGGAATTACGAGAATAAATATAGGATGTTAAGAAAATATTTGGTTTTCTCTAAACTAATAAGATATTTTTTGTTGATAGAAATTGAACAAATAAATTCTCTTTATTACCTACAAAGGATCAACATGAATTGTTTGGGTTCAATCACTCAAACCTGATATCAACATTTTTGTCAGATGTACTTGAGAATGTCATTGAGTTATATTACCATAATGGTAATTATGGACCATTTAGTATATTTCACAATGCAATTATCCTAGAGTACTGATTGGAAAACTACATTTCTCCAAACAAGATGGTTTCATGTGCTTACCCGTAAACTTTTTTCTTTGGTGAATTTAAAGGTGATCAGTGACTCACATATTAAATTAATTGGGCTATAACCATCACTGTGATCATACTCTGGTTTGGAATTGTATACCTGATATAGTCATTTATTCTCTGTTGGTGGCTAATTTAAAACTCATAATATTGATGTCTGAATAATTCTCACCAACCTATAAAGATGGAGAAATGCTATTCAACCTATATGGCCAAGACTACAGTTTGGTACTTTTTATTCATCTTTAAGAAAGGCTTTAAAGAATACCTATGCATGAACAGCATTCAAACTTGTTTCTTTCCTTCACTATACACATAAATCATCAGTATGTGTCTATATGTATTCCTAAACCGTATAACTTACCAAGTGATGCATTCCAGAATCATTATTTCTTTTAAACACACACACACACATTATATATATATATATATATATATATATATATATATATATATATATATATATATATATATAAAATTTCTTGATTAAGGTGTTACAATGTGTCCTTATTCCCCCATTACTGCCCCCCCACCCCCACTCATGCCCTCATCCCCTTGTTGTTTGTGTCCATTGGTTAGGCCCATAAGCATTCATACAAGTACTTTGGTTGATCCTTCCCCCTTATTCCCACCTTTCCTCTGAGGTTTGATGGTCTGATTGATGTTTCTCTGTCTCTGGAATTATTTTTGTTCATCAGTTTATGTTGTAAATTATATTCCACAAATGAGTGAGATCGTGTGATATTTATCTTTCTCTGACTGGCTTATTTCACTTAGCATAATGCTCTCCAGTTCCATCCATGTTGTTGCAAATGGTAGGAATTCCTTTTTTAATATAGCGTAGTATTTCATTGTGTAGATGTACCACAGTTTTTTAATCCACTCATTTGCTGATGGGCACTTAGGCTGTTTCAAATTATAGCTATGGTAAATGTGCTATGAACATAGGGATGCATATATCCTTTCTGATGGATGTTTCTAGCTTCTAGTTTTTTTTGGATATATTCCTAGAAGTGGTAATACTGGGTCAAATGGGAGTTCCATTTTTAGTTTTTTGAGGAAACTCCATACAGTTCTCCACATTTGCTGCACCAATCTGCATTCCCACCAGCAGTGCACCAGGGTGCCTTTTTCTTCACATCCTCTCCAACATTTGTTATTTATTGATTTGTTGATGATAGCCATTCTGACAGGTGAGATAGTATCGCATTGTCATTTTGATTTGCATCTCTTGGATAATTAGTGACTTTGAGCATGTTTTCATATGTCTCCTGGCTTTCCTTCTGTCTTCTTTTCTATTTAGGTCCATTGCCCATTTCTTGATGGGATTATTTATCTTCTTTTTGTTGAGTTGTATGAGTTCCCTGTAAATGTTGGAGCTTAAACCCTTATTAGTGATAACATTGGCAAATATGTTCTGCCTTGTAGTGGTCTTGTTGTTGTTGTTGATGGTTTCTTTTGCTGTGCAAAAGCTTTTTATTTTGATGTAGTCCCATTTGTTTATTTTCTCTTTATTTTCCATTGCCCTAGGAGCAGTATCAGTAAAAAAGTTCCTTCAGCATATGTCTGAGATTTTGTTGCTTGTGGATTCCTCTAATATATTTATGGTTTCCCATCTTATGTTTAAGTCCTTTATCCATTTTGAGTTTATTTTTGTGTATGGTGTAAGTTGCATGTATCTGTCCAATTTTCACAACACCATTTGTTGAAGAGACTGTCTTGACTCCATTTTATGTTCATGCCTCCTTTGTCAAATATTAATTGGGCAGAGTGGTTTGGGTTGATTTCTGGGTTCTCTATTCTAATCCATTGATCTATATGTCTGGTCTTGTGCCAGTACCAGGCTGTTTTGAGAACAGTGGCTTTGTAATACAGCTTGATATCTGGTATGGAGATCCCACCTACTTTGTTCTTCTTTCTCAGGATTGCTGCAGCTATTCAGGGTGTTTAATTCCAGAAGAATTTTTGGAGAGTTTTTT
>PVJN01051207.1:0-14543 GCA_004026805.1 Lasiurus borealis | reverse complement strand
AAAGCAGCCAGAGAGAAACAGAAAATTACCTACAAATGAACCCCCATAAGACTAGCTACTGATTTCTCAACAGAAACTCATCAGGCCAAAAGGGAATGGAATGAAATATACAAAGTCATGCAAAAGAAGTGTGAACCCAAGAATACTGTACCCTGCAAGACTCTCAATCAAAATTGAAGGTGAAAACAGAAGCTTCACAAAAAAGTACTAAGGGAATATATTACCACCAAATCAGCAATGCAAGAAATGTTAAAGGGTCTGCTGTAATAAAAAGAAAGAGGAAGTTAATAAGCAACTCAGGGCTTAGGAATAAAAATGACAACAGATAAGTACTTATCAATTATAACTTTAAATGTAAACGGATTAAATGTTCCAATCAAAAGACATAGGGTAACCGATTGGATAAGAGAACATGATCCATATATCTTCTGTCTGCAAAAAACCCACCTCAGGAAAAGAGATGCACACAGATTGAGGCTGAAGGGATGAAAGATGGTATTTTAGGTAAAAGGAAATGAACAAAAAGCTGGGGCTGCAATACTTATATCTGACAAATTAGATCTCATAGTGAAGGACAAAACAAGAGATAAAGAAGGCCTCTTCATAATACTAAAGGGAACAACCCAACAAGAAGAAATAACTCTGGTAAACATATATGCACCCAATATAGGAGCACCTAAATACATAAAAAAAAAAAACTCTTGGAGGATATTAAGGGAGAGATTGAAAGTAATGCAATCATAGTAGGAGACTTTAATATCCCACTGTCACTGTTGGATAAAATCTAAACAAAAAATCAGAAAAGAAACATCAATCCTAAATGACACACTAGACGAGATGGAATTAATTGACATCTTCAGAACATTTCACCCAAAACCCACAGAATATACATTCTTCTCCAGTGCACATGGGTCATTTTCAAAGATAGATCATATGTTGGGTCATAAGAAAAGTCTTTTCAAATTCAAGAAGATAGAAATCATATCAAGCATTTTCTCAGACCACAGTGGCATAAAACTGGAAATCAACTATAATAAAAACAAAAGAAAGAAATAAAACGCATGGAGACTAAACAGCATGCAATTAAACAATGACTGGGTAACCAGAGAGATCAAGGAAGAAATAAAAAACATCATGGCAACAAATGACAATGACAACACAACAATCCAAAATTTATGGGACACAGTAAAAGCAGTCTTGAGAGAGAAGTTCATAGCCCTACAAGCCTACTGCAAAAAACAGGAAACAATGGTAATAAATTACCTAAACCTACAACTCAAAGAGCTGGAACGTTAGCAACAAGAAAAGCCCAGTGTAAGCAGAAGGAAAGAAATAGTGAAAATCAGAGCAGAAATAAACACCTTGAGGTCAAAGAAATAATTCAAAAGATCAACAAAACCAAGAGCTGGTTCTTTGAAAGGATAAACAAGATTGATGGACGTCTAGCCAGGCTCATCAAGAAGCAGAGAGAGAAGACCCAAATAAACAAAATCAGAAATGAAAGAGGAGAAATAACAACAGACCCTGTGGAAATACAAAGGATTGTTAAAAAATACTATGAACAACTCTATTCCAACAAACTGAACAACCTTCAAGAAATGGACATTTTCCTAGAAAAATATAATCTCCCAAAACTCAACAAGGAGGAATCTAAACATCTCAATAGTCCAATAACTATGGAAGAAATTTAAGCAGTCATCAAAAAGCTTCCAGCAAATAAAAGCCCGGGACCAGATGGCTACACAGGAGAGTTTTACCAAACATTCAAGGAAGAATTAAAACCTATCTTCCTCAGACTATTCAAAAACATTCAAGAAGAAGGAACACTTCCAAACACCTTATATGAATCCAACATCACCCTAATACCAAACCCAGATAAAGACAACACAATGAAAGAGAATTATAGGCCAATATCTCTCATGGACATAGATGCCAAAATCCTCAACAAAATTCTAGCAAATCGTATCCAGCAGTACATCAGAAAGATAATACACCATGACCAAGTAGGATTCATTCCAGGAATGCAGGGATGGTACAATATCTGCAAATCAATAAATGTGATACATCACATAAACAAATTAAGAGGTAAAAATCACATAGTCATATCAATTGATGCAGAAAAAGCATCTGACTAAATCCAACACCCTTTCTTGATAAAAACTCTCAGCAAAGTAGGAATAGAAGGAGCATACCTCAACATCATAAAAGCCATATATGATAAACGCATACCTCAACATCATAAAAGCCATATATGATAAACCCACAGCTAACCTCATACTCAATGGGCAAAAACTAAAACCATTTCCCCTAAGAACAGGAACAAGACAGGGATGCCCACTCTCACCTCTCCTGTTCAACATAATACTGGAAGTATTAGCCATTGCAATTAGACAAAAAGAAGAAATAAAAGGCACCCAAATTGGAAAAGTAGAAGTAAAGCTGTCCTTATTTGCAGATGACATGATATTGTACATAAAAAAAACCAAAGGACTTCATTCCAAAACTAATTGACTTAATTAATGAGTTTGGCAAAGTAGCAGGTTACAAAATTAATGCTAAGAAGTCTGTAGCATTTCTATACACTAATAGTGAAATTACAGAAAGAGAGACTAAAAAAGCAATCCCATTTACCATCACACCAAAAAAAATTAAGATACCTAGGAATAAACCTAACTAAAGAGTTAAAAGACCTATATGTAGAAAACTACAGGACACTGAAAAAAGAGATAGAGGAAGATGTTAACAGATGGAAGAGCATATCATGCTCATGGATTGGGAGAATCAACATCATTAAATGTCCATACTACCCAAAGCAATCTATAGGTTCAATGCACTACCCATTAAAATACCAACGACATATTTCACAGACCTAGAAAGAATTCTTCATAGATTCATCTGGAACCAAAAAAAGACCATGAATAGCTATAGCAATTCTGAGAAAGTAGAATAAAGTCGGTGGGATCTCAATACCAGATTTCAAGCTATACCACAAAGCAACTGTTCTCAAAACAGCCTAGTACTGGCATAAGAACAGACACATAGACCAATGGAATAGAATGGAGAACCCAGATATCCACCTAACCACTATGCTCAACTAATACTTGACAAAGGAGGCATGAATATTCAATGGAGCCAAGGTAGCCTCTTCAATAAATGGTGTTGGGAAAATTGGACAGATACATGCAAACAAATGAAACTGGACCACCAACTTACACCAAATACAAAAATAAACTCAAAATGGATACAGGACTTAAACATTAGAAGGAAACCATAAAAATACTAGAGGAATCCACAGGCAGCACAATCTCAAATATATGCCGAAAGAACTTCTTCACGGATACTGCTACAAAGGCAATGGAAGCTAAAGAAAAAATAAACAAAGGGACTACATCAAAATAAAAAGCTTTTGCACAGCAAAAGAAACCATCATCAAAACAACAAGAAAGATCACTGTATGGGAGAACATATTTGCAAATGTTATCACTGATAAAAGTTTAATCTCCAAAATCTACAGCCAACTTATACAACTTAATAAAAGGAAAATAAAGGATCCAATTAAAAAATGGGCAACGGACCTAAATAGAACCTTTTTGAAAGATGACAGAAGGAAGGCCAAGAGACACATGAAACATGTTCAAAGTCACTAATCATCCGAGAGATGCAAATCAAAACGACAATGTGATACCATCTTACACCCATCAGAATGGCAATCATCAACAAATCAACAAATGACAAGTGTTGGCGAGGATGTGGAGAAAAAGGAACCCTTGTGCACTGTTGGTGGGAATGCAGACTGGTGCAGCCACTGTGGAGAACAGTATGGAGTTTCCTCAAAAAACTAAAAATGGATCTCCCATTTGACCCTGTAATCCCACTCTTTGGAATTTATCCTAGGAAATTACAAACACCAAGCAGAAAGGATTTATGCACCCCTATGTTCATAGCAGCACAATTTACAATAGCTACAATTTGGAAACAGCCTAGGTGCCCGTCAGCAGATGAGTGGATCAGAAAACTGTGGTACATCTACACAATGGAATTCTATGCTGCCATTAACAAGAAGGAATTCTTACCATTTGCAGCAACCTGGATGGAACTGGAGAGCCTTATGCTTAGCGAAATAAGCCAGTCAATGAAGAAGCATCACATGATCTCACTCATTTGTCGATAATAAAGAACATTATAAACTGATGAACAAAAGAATAGATACAGAGACAGTAAAGCTTCAAACAGACTGTGAAATTACAGCAGGAAGATTAAAGTTAGGTGAGGTAGATAAGAGATCAATCAAAGGACTTGTATGAATGCATATAACCAATGAACATAGACACTGGGGGGTTGGGGTATGCCTGGGAAGGAGTGGGGGGGCAATGGGGAGATATGTATAAAAAATAATTTTAAAAAATCTCATACCTATCTGACACTATACATAGTTATTTTACCCATCAATCTGGCAACTGTCAGAATGTTCTCTATATCTATGAGTCTGTTTCTGTTCTGCTTGTTTATTTTTTATTGTTGACAGATACGTTTTTATTAGCATTTCATTGTTCATTTTTTTAATTTTCCTTTTTCTTTCTTCTTCTTAAAGAATACTTTTCAACATTTAATATAATACTGGTTGGGAGTGATGAATTACTTTAGTTTTTTCTTGTTTCTGAAGCTCTTTACCTGACCTTCAATTCTTAATGAGAGCTTTGTTGGGTAGTGTAATCTTGGTAATAGCTCCTTGTGTTTTATCACTTTGAATATTTCATGGCACTATCTTCTGGCTTGCAAAGTTTATTTTGAGAAATCAACTGACAATCTTATGAAAGCCCCTTTGTAGGTAACTAACTACTTTTCTCTTTCTGCTTTTGAGATTCTTGCTTTTGCCTGGATGGTGTGGCTTAGTGGTTGACTGTCAATCTATGAACCAGGAGCTTACAGTTTTATTCCTAGTCCAGGCACATGCCCTGGTTGTGGGCTTGATCCACAATGTGAGGTGTGCAGGAAGCAGCCAATCAGTGATTCTCTTTTACCATTGATGTTTCTATCCCTCTTTTACTCTCCCTTCCTCTCTGAAGTCAATAAAAATATATATGTAAAAATTCTTATTTTGTCTTTAACTTTTGACATTTTTAAAATTTAAATATATACTTTTGTTGACAGTATTATAGATATCCTCTATTCTTCTCACCCCTTATCCCTCTCTGGCCAGCCTCTTCCCCTCCAAGGCCTTCATTACACTATTGTCTGCATCCATGGCCTATGCATATAAGTATATAAGTTCTTTGGTTTATCTCTTCTTGTCCCCCACACCCTGAGATATGTCCATCTGTTTATAGCCTCCATGCCTTGGGTCTTATTCTGTTGGTCAATTTATTTTGTTCATTAGATCCCACAAATAAGGGAGATCATCTGATATTCCTCTTTCTTTTATTGGCTTATTTTACTTAATATAATAGTCTCTAGATGGCATTTTAATTATAATGTGTTTTGCTGTAGACCTGTTGGTGGGAATGCAGACTGGTGCAGCCAAACTTCTTGTTTGGGATTTTTACTTCTAATGCTTCTATTATCACAAAATCTGTGACCTCCCACCACCCAAATTCCATACCATTACAAAGTTTCACCTATTATCCACAATTTGAAATAATGTATACCCAAGTTTACCACATCTGGGATTTTTTTTAAATTGTGATTAATTCAAGATTATTCTTATAGCTATAATATTGTTATCATACAAAAAAATAAAAATAAAAAAGGACCATGCTTAATCTCACACACATACCTTTTTAAAGTCTTAATCATGTCCTAGAGAAAAGAGAGAAAACATAAATTAAGAGTAAAGTTGCCAGATTTAGAAAATTAAAATGGCTAGTTAAAATGTAATTTTGAATAAACCATAAATATATTTCAGTTTATGCATGACCTCAAAAATATTTAAGATAGTCTTACACTAAAAAATAATGTGTTATTTATTTGAAATTTAAATTTAGTTATACATCCCTTATTCTGTCTAGCAACCCTCAAGGGAGTGATAAGTCTTCCTACCTTCCAAAGTTTTATTCACCTTCCTCTTCACATCCTTAGCATCCCTTGATTTGGTGTAAATAAATATGGTCAGAATCTATATGAGGGATAAACTGTAGAGAAAAGACCCAGACCAACTATCATAGACTCATGTAAGAATAATAAAATTATCCTTCCCGGATCTGAAGACAGAATATATTTAAAAGGAAGAGAGGAGCCTACTATTTCTTTGTATTTCTTCATGAGAAGACCCCCTTAATTTATTATGATTTTATATATTCCAGTAACAAAGGAAAATTATTTTTTAGACATAATTCCAAACTCTTGGGAATCAAAGATAACTAATTAATACTTACATTCCTCAGGCTGTATATTTTTCTTTTACTGTAGGAACAAGCAAACTAGTACCTCAAGCAAATGTTTTTCCCTGTCTTCCTCTACTCACTCTCTATATATTCTACACACTACCCTATGGGAATATCACCAATGTATAAGTATGATATTAGTCACAGACACCAGCAGCAGAGAAAGTCTAAAATGAAATTGACTGTTTCCCAGACATTTACATTTCATTGTCCAGAATACTACCAATATCTACTTCAGCGCTGTCTTTAATTAAAAAGTGTACCTTATCCTGGCTGTGCCTCCGTGGCTGAGCATTGACCCATTATCCAAGAGACCAGGATGAATTCCTGGTCAGGGAACGTGCCTGAGGTACAGCTCAATTCCAGTAGGGGGCATACAGGAGGAAGCTGGTCAGTGATTCTCTCTCATCATTGATGTTTCTATCTCTCTCTTTCCCGCTCCCTTTCTCTAAAATCAGTAAAAACATATTTTTAAAAAAAATGTTTTAAAAGTGTATCTTACTTTGAATTCCAACATCACATTAAGCCAGTTCACTCCCTATGCTAAACTTCTTTTAGCCATCTACTCTTTCCTATCATAACATTATTTGCTTTATTTATTTGAACAAAAATACACCAATATATTTGGTTCCCCCCTATTTAGTCCTGACCCTTTTATACCAACAAAGCTTTGGCTACCAGTTGGTTGTATCTGCTCAAAAAGTTTTACACTCTGTGTTAAGGTTTTTGGTGTTATTGTATCTGACACACACACACACACAAAAAAAAAAACAACAACACACAAACAAACAGGAATGCTCAATACCTCTCCACTAATATATACAGGGTAATATAAGATTGTTGGTAGAGTATTAAATTTACATAAAAGAGTTAACAAGCTTACAGATTAATTTAAATTGGTGAACTGAAATAAGCGGACACCCAAGAAAATTTAAGTATACTGAACAAAAAGCTGTTTCTAACATATTATTTAAAATTTCTATTGATAGCTCATCTCATGGCATAATTGTTTAATAGGTAATGAACAGAAAGCAGACATATTTGTGTGCAAAAAGTTAAAATTTAAAGTTATCAAGATTGCATTAAAAAATATTTACCAAATTCTCCATCAATCAAAAAAACAAAAAACAAAGGGGGAGTAGGATAATAGCATGTAAGGAAAAAAAATATCTGGTAAGCAAAATACATTTAGAAAATTTTCACTTTAGAAAATTAATTTTAATTTGTAATGCTAACAGCAAGACACCCATGAAAAACACACATGGTGTCAAAATAAGCCAAAGGAAAAGCGGATAGGCAAAATTAAAAGGACCCCAAGTCAATTTTATAGAAAAGATTCCTGTATTAACTCTTGGTCGAGTATATGTTTATATACTTTCAGAAATCAACTCCAAGACCAAGTGGACTCCTGCAACAGAGAGGAACTGACAGGTCTGCGTCAAACACTAAGGCAAGAGGACAAACAGACCAGAGATGGAAGACCCTGACGACGCCTTGTCATGTGAACAGTTAGCAGCTGAGCATCTCTACAGGATGCCCAGGACCAAACAGCATCACCACCATCTGTCCACTATCCAGATACCATTGATGACATGTACACATAAGGAACTGTCTGACATTGAAACTGGGACTCAAAGCTATTGGACTCAATCATTTTTCTTTTGCTCTGGTGGGTTGATTTCTAGCCTACAGGGGTAAGATGTTTTTAAAGACAAGAAACAGGGGATGGAGAGGAGGAAACAGATGCAGAGGCAAAGAAGCAATGAACAGACTGTCCTGCTACAGTGGGAAGGCAGGGAAAGTTGGGGAGGGGCCTATAGGAGATCAACAGAAGGACTTATATGCATGTGTGTGTAGGCATAGCCAGTGGAGACAGGGCAATGGGGGAAGGCGGATGGGGGGAAGGGAATGGGTGAGGGCATGTACTGGGGGGTGGAGTGGGCAATAGGGGGAAAATAATAAAAAAAATAAATAAATTTTAAAAAATGCCACACACAGCTAAAATTGCCTTAATTTTTTTTTTACAAAAAGGAAAAACTCAAATAACAGGCAGAAATTTTGTATTAGCAAGATTTATATTAAAAAAAAATATTGGCACCAGGATCTTTCTCCAAATTTTGAGAATATTCTCAAAATTTTATTTTCTACCTGCTATTTGGACTTTCTTTTCATTCTCTATATGGCATCAACTTGAACATCTTTGTTTAAGTGATAATCCTGAACATATCACATAGCAGAAAAGATAATTTCTCTTTCTAGGCATAACAATAAAATTCTAAGGTATACAAATCATTGCCCTGTGAATGGGTCAGGTGCATATCTTAAAATATTTACTGCATTTTTGAATAGATATGCTATTTTAAGAATTATATATGCTGATTTACCTCATGCTATTGATTTTCTCAACCCTAATCAGCTGCATGGACAGAAGGTAGAGATGGGTTCCTCAAAAGGTAATTTAAGAGATGGTTATTAAAAAAAAGTAATTGAATGATGTTGGATAGACAAACAACTGTCTCATACAGAAATTGTGTGTTTCTTAGCAGACTGCCATCTTCTCACTCTATAAAAATCCCAGCATGCTTCTAATAAAAATTAGAAAAATATAAAAAAATTTCATAGAAAATTTTATGAACATAGGATAGTGTTTCTGGCCCAGGTAATTGCAATGGGGTCTGCTCTGTTCTGTACTTTGTAGCTGGATGAACAGCAACTCTGGCCTCTACCCACTAGATGGCAGTGGAATTCTAGGATTCATGGAGCACCCATTTCTTAAATGGTCTCTTTAGAGAACAACTGATTTACTAGTCCAATAGAATTGTTTTGAAATTGAATTGAATTGAATTGTTTCACTTTTTTTTTTCAAACAATTTTGAAGGAGAAAAAATGTTCTATGAAGCCACAATAATGGAAAACTTTGAGTATGACAAAGGTGCCAAAATAATTCAGTGGAGGAGGGGAGAGTTTTTTTAATAAATGTCAAACTGAATCTCTACATGGCTTAACACCTCAATATATTTATTATAATTCTTTGAATTGTATACTTGCAATGAGTAGATTTTTTTATGTATTTTATACCTCAAAAACATGTTTTTAAAAAGAAGTAATGATCCAGCTGATGGAAATTAATTACTTCAGTTTTGGAAATGAAGTTAAGAAATTCTTGTTCAGCTATCAAAAAAGAACTCAAGAGGTCAAACAGTGAAATGAAATATCCTAAATTTCCAAAATGTTTTCATAGCTTAAGATCACAGTCATGAAGTTAATACCATGAAAAAAAATTAACACCCATATTAGGTTCAATTTATTTATTGAGTATATGTTTCCTCCTAATCCTTCCCTAGGCAGTGCATGCACATGCCCGCCCCCCCCCACACACACACACATACACACAGAAGCAAACATATATACATATCCATACATGCTCATCCATCACACAGGTGTCATTACATTTGCAACCTCTTAACAAAAGAATAATAAAATTAAACATAGAGATGAATTGTTTGACTAAGCTTAATAAAAAAAAAAGTCTTACAAATGCTAGATCACAGATAATAGAAGCCTATAAATATCTTCTTTCAAAAGTGTTCATAGCCTTTTATAAAATAACTAGAGGCCCAGTACATAAAATTTGTGTGAGGGTTGGGGGGTGTCCTTTAGCCCAGCCTGCTCCCTCTTCAATCTGGGACCCCTTAAGGAATGTCTGATTGCCTGTTTAAGCCTGATCCAAGTAAGACATTCCTTGCACAATCTAGGACTGCTGGCTCCCAACTACTCACCTGTCTGCTTTCCTGATTGTCCTTAACTATGATCTGCCTGCCAGCATGATCATCCCCTAACCACTCCTCTGCCAGCCTGATTGATGCCTAACTGCTCCCCTGCCAGCATGTTTGCCCCTAACTGCTCCCCCCTTTGGGTCTGGTCACCCCTAACTGCCCTCTCTTGCCAGCCTGTTTGCCCCTAACTGCTCTCCCCTGTGGACCTGGTCACTCCTTACTGCCCTCTCCTGCAGGCTTGATCACCCCTAACTGCCTCCTTTGCAGGCCTGGTCCCTCCCAACTGCCCTCCCCTGCTGGCCATCTTGTGGCAGCTATCTTGTGTCCACGTGGGGGCAGGATATTTTGACCACAAGGGGGCAGTCATCTTGTGTGTTGGAATGTTGGTCAATCTGCATTTTATAAGATGGGATGGAGGCCTGGTGCACAAGTGGGGGCCAGCTGGTTTGCCCTGAAGGGTGTCCTGGACCAGGGTGGGTGTTCCCTTGGAATATGGGGTGGCCTGGGCAAGGGCCTGTGGTAGTTTGCAGGTTGGCCATGCCCCCAGCGACCCAAGTGGAGGCCCTGGTATCTGGGATTTATTTATCTTCTACAATTGAAACTTTATAGCTTGGATTGAGCCAAGCTCTCTGCTCACATAGCCATTGAAACTGTTGCTTTAAGTGGAGGCCTGGGCTGGCCAGAGTATGCAGAAAGCTTGGCATCTTCCATTATCAGGGGCAACTCAAGCTTCTCTCTGTGGCAGCAGCCATTGAAACTTTGTTGCCCTAAGCAGAGGCCTGGGCTGGCCAGGGTTTGCAGAAAACTTGGTTTCCTTCATCTCCAGGGACAACCCAAGCCTCCCTCCTGCTCTCTCTGTGGCCATAGACATCTTGTTTTTGGGTTAATTTGCACACTTGCTCTGATTGGCTGGTGGGCATGGCTTGTGGGTGTAGTGGAGGTGTGGTCAATTTGCATGTTACTGTTTTATTATATTTACTAGAGGACCAGTGCATAAAATTTGTGCTGGGGGTGGGGGAACTGAGGGGTTCCCTCAGCCCGGCCGGAACCCTCCCCAATCTGGGACTCCTCAGAGGATGTTTGGCAGTTGGATATCCCTCTCACAATTTGGGACTGCTGCCTCCTAACCACTCACCTGCCTACCGGTCTGATCGCCCCTAACTGCCCTCCCCTGCCAGCCTGATTCCCTAACTGCTCTTCCTTGCCTGCCTGATCAGTCTTAATTGCCTCTGCCTTGGCCCCACCACCATGGCTTTATCTGGAATGATGTCCAGAAGGTCATCAGGAAGACGTTTAGTCTAATTAGCATATTACCCTTTTATTAGTATAGATAATCATGTGAATTTCCCTTTCCATTTATACATTGAATTTTCTATATGACCCATGAATGGTAGAGAAGGAACACTGGATGATCAAGTATATCTTTTAATAAGGAAGAAGATACCCAGATAGGAAAGAAGCTTAATCTCTGTGATTCCCCCAAATCACATATATAGGTGCTCCAGCACAAGTCCTACCTGTAGTGTGTCTATAGATGATTCACACATATGATGTTGGAGACCTGAGATGAGCTTTCTCATGTACTGCTTCTGCTGGATCATCTGGTGTTCAGCCACTGCCAAGTTATCCAGCACATGCACTTCGTCTTCCCTCAGGTTTTGCAGCTCCCTTTGCTCCCCCCCTTCCAGGATGTCTCTCATTTCATGAAAGCCTTTTTGAATCCTCTCTCTTTCAGCCTGCATGTGATTCTTTGGGGAAGAGAAGAGAAAAAGCAGTCAGAGTATCTAGCTGAGGGCCTACTTTTTATGGGCCTTGAGATCCAAGAAAAAAAAAAAAAAAAACTTTCTTCAGGCCCTTAGGAAGTAAAGTAAATGAGCCATTCCTGGGAAAAGCATTTTTCCAACTATTTCCCTTGATCTTTCCTAAAGTAATTTATTCAAGTGTACTTTCTCAAGGCCCACCAGGAAATATAATGTGCTACCCAAATGAGACTTGGATTGCAGGCACCTGTCTTAGATAATCATTCCACACTGCAGGAAACTGAAAATTGTCTCACTAATAGAAAGATGTGGACAGGAAACCAGAAGGCTGGTCAACCTTAATTGCTCTGAAAGAACAGAGCTCATCACTCACTGTTTAGTTGAAACATTGTTAGCTAAAGCAACCTCCACCTGTTTGTCTTATGTAAATTTTTGTTATTGGAATTTCCTGCCTAAAGGCTATGGGTGTATCCCATAGTCTTAATAAAAGAGGTAGCAAGGCCAAAGCAATGAGTAGTTCTCCTACTAGAGGTGGGATCCCGCCAGGCCCCCCAATATTCCCAAATTAATACTTTTCTAGACTCTTTTCATTTGTATGCAGCCTTCTCCAGAACCAGAACCCTGAATGGGAACTGTGAACCATGCAGGACGTGAAAGGGGTTCTCACACCACACTGCATATGAAACTCCTCCACCCATATCTCCAAAGCAGGGAATCTTGAGCCTTCCTTAAAGTTTCTTCTTGACGTATCAGATCCTCAAACTTGCTGACTACAACGGAACACAGAAGCATGAATCACTTTTACATTAGTCCTCTCTATATTTTTGCCTCTAAATAGTTGCTTTCACTTGGGGGTGTCTACTCTGTAGCTCCCAACTCTTAACAGGAAAGGAATTGAATGAGGAGTGAGCAAAAGTCTTCTGGACTCATTAATTCTGAGGTAGCATGGAGGAAGAGGCCTCCTTGTGATTGGACAGGGTGCTGCTCAGTTTGTTGTTTTAGAGCTGCCTCAAGAATGATGTCTTTTTACTTCCAGGTAACTCTCTCTTCATTCATGACAGCTTCCAAATCCTCAACTTCCAGCTGCTCCTGTGTCATCCTGTCCGGAGCTGCCTCTAGCCTCTCCTGTGAGAAAGGAACCACCAAAGTCAAACTATGAGTTTTCTCAACACCTGGATAGAGAATAAATGGAGAAGAAATCAGGTTCATCTCAGAAGAGACTAGAATTTCAGAACTGAAACTAGCAATCAGAACTGAGAATGCAGACAGAAATCTGAGGAAGTATACATGTTCTTTTTTCCAGGTTGATGCAACTTTCAATCTCTGTTTGTATTTTTCTTTTCCTAGTGAAAGAATTTATCCTGCAGCAAGCAAAGTCTTGTTGTTCCCAAGAACACTCTTCCCAGATCTAACCAATCATGTTCCTAAAAATCCCATCTGTTTATGGTGGCAATCGGAATTTATCTTGGGAAGCAACTCTCATTCATAAAACCTTTCTTTGATAGGCATATTATTGAAGAAAATGAATGAATGCACAATGTCCCTCAGGCCTCAGAAGCTGAACCAAGGATATCAAAGAGAATCTAGCACTCAGTTCTATAAGGGAAAGAAATAGGATTAAGCAGTAAAGATTTCACTTCAGGTGACATTCTGCCCAATGTTTCCACACCTTGGGGCCTACCTGACATTCCTTGAGCACCTCTTCCACGAGGGATATTTGGTGACCTTGGTGCTCCTGGACACAGAGACTGCAATTGGCCTTCCCATCTTCCTTACAGAAGAAATGGCAATTTTCCCCATGGTGCTCACAGAGATCTCTCCTCTGCTACTGGTGAGGCCACATGTTGGCTTCCCCAGCTTTCTTCACTATGTTTCCCAACTGCTGATTAGGCAGGAAGTTCCAAGGCTTGTATGTGCTCTTGCCCACAGGACAGCTGCGTGGCCTTCTGAGGTGGCTCACTGACTCATTTGCAGTGATGCAGGTGTGGCAGAAGCTCAGTCCAGGCTCAGGGATTCTGTCAGGAGCTGCAGGCAGATGTAGCAGGTCACCTCCTCATTTATGCTCTTCTGTGATGAAAAATCCATTGCCATGCTCCCTGGGCTTCTTCTTGTCCTGAATCCAGAGGCTCTTCTTGCTTACAGACTCCCGCAAGGCTGGGAATATTGAAGGGAGTAGGATAAAAAAAGGCAGGAACTGAAAGGATACTGACTGGGCAAACATTTAGAACAGGAAGAAACTTTAATATTCAGTAAAGAAAGGAAAAGAGACAGAGAAGAAGAATAGTCAGTGACAGAATTAAAAAGGTCCTTTGTAATGATTTCAAACACTTTACTCTTAGTGTATTTATTGTACATTCTGTAGAAGTTAATGAAGTTTTATGCCACAGGTGAATCCATTTGTTATTGATATTTTAATGTAAAATATTTAAAAAAAATTATTTTCTCCTGTATTGAGGGACTTGTAATAGCTCTTGAGAATGCAGTTAGTTTTCACCAGATATGGACCTTGTCTAGGTATGAATCACAGATCCATAATCTCTGAGATGGGGGAGGAAGTTAAGTACACTTCAAAATCTATGTAACAGAGATACCAAGGTACAAATTGTTCAAATGTGAGATTAAGATGG
>PVJN01051206.1:0-14762 GCA_004026805.1 Lasiurus borealis | reverse complement strand
TTTATAAATAGCATCCAAAATTATACTTCAGATGTTAACTGGTTTGTTCTGATTTAATAATGAATTACATCTTTTGACAAATGAGATAAGACCTTCACCTTTAGCTTTCTGATCCAAACTTTTAATAGTTGAAATGTATTATTACCATCTGGTGTCTGGCCTCTGAAATGCTCTGGTGATGTCTGCCTCATTTCAAGTAGTCAGGGCTGGTCTGCCAAAAAAGAACTCTCCTAAGTGTCTTGATTGGCAGGCCCAGTGAGAAGGCTAAGAACCTAGTGAACCATGAAGATACAGCTTGAGCTCTGTAGAAGTTTTTTATAGTTCAAAGCTGATTCATTTTTTCAGTCTGTGCTTCAAGAAATTGTGACAAAATCAAAGTTGTTTTTATTTTGGATCTCAATCCCGAAGGATGCAATTTCTATACTTTTAAGAAAGTTTGGATATATTTTAAGATCTTTAGCACACTTTATAGAAAGGCAAACATTTTAACACTTTTTATTCTTAGGCAAAATAATTAAGAATAAAGCTGAGAATGCTCTATTGCCTGAAATTTTAACTCAGAAAAACACATCGATCTGACAGTTCTTTATTGTTCTTCATGGTATTCTAGGTTCTGAGAAAGTCAAAATGAGTTTTATGGTGAGGGCTGGAGGGCTGGGTAAAAAGGAGAGGCGATTAAGAAGTATAACTTAGTAGTTATAAAATCCAAGGGATGTAAAGCACAGCTTAGGCAATATGGTCAATAGTATTATAATAATTGTGTAAGGTGCTAGGTGGATACTGGAATTATCAGGGCAATCACTTCATAAATTACATGAATGTCTACCTGGAACTAATATAAAATAATATTGAATGTGAACTGTAATTGCAAAGTAAAAAAATAAAATTCATATTCCTTTAGTATACAAAAAAGATATTCCTTTCAAGAAACTTGTAATATAATAGAAAAGTCAACGTTAACACACAGAGAAGCATAGACAATAACACATATATATGAGAGAGGAAGGGATAGGGAGAGAGAGAATCATTGATTGGCTGCCTCCTGCATGCCCCACCTTGGGGATAGAGCCTGCAACCTGGGCATGTGTTCTGACCTGACTAGGAATCAAATCGTGACCGCCTGGTTCATAGGTTGACGCTCAATCATTGAGTCATGCCAACTGGGCAGTATAATCAATTTTTTGGTGTATAAAAGAAAATTCTTAAAGGATAAAATTTAGGAAAATAATTAGAAATAAAATGCAAATAACAAGATAGTGACTCAAGAGTAGAAAAGTATCTGTATATTAGTAAATTTTAATATTTTAGAAGTCTGGGAAAAACAGGAATCTATAATAATAAAAGTGTAATGTGCTAATCAGACCAGACAGCCAAACGACCTTCCAGATGTCATAACCAGATGTCCTTCCAGATGACCTTCCAGATGAAGCCACAGTGGTGGGGACCATAGCAGAGGTGGCTAGGGGTGATCAGGCAGGCAGGTGAGCAGTTAGCAGTGATCAGGCAGGCAGGCAGAGTGGTTAGGGGCAATCAGGCAGGTAGGCAAGCTAGCAGTTAGGAGCCAGCAGTCCTGGATTGTGAGAGGGACTAAACCAGCAATTGGACATTCCCGAGGGTTTCTAGGTTGCAAGAGGGTACAGCCCGGGCTAAGGGACCCACCCCTCCCTCTGCATGAATTTTGTGCACTGGACCTCTAGTTTTTAATAATAATGATTTTGTCATTATTAGATATAGTCAAAAGATAAGTAATATCAAGTCCATGTTTATCCATGAGGAAGCTAAGAGTTCAAGAAATTAAATAATTCACCCATTATCACCAGGCAGCAAGTGAATGAGCAGAGAGATTCAAGTCTAGACTCCTCCAACTACACTTAGGTGACTATACATTTTGGAATGAAAGGAGAAGGTATCTATAATAATAAAAGCATAATATGCTAATTAGATTGGATGTCCTTCCAGAAAACCTTTCAGACAAACCTGGGGCTGCAATGGAAAACCCAGGTCCTGGGTACTGACTGGTGACTGGAGGGAAGGAAGGCCTACTCTTGTACGAATTTTGTGCATTGGACCTCTAGTAATAAATAAGCCTGGGCAATTGGTATGAACAAAGATAGTCCAGGGCCAATTGGAATGTATGGTCACCCTCTCTCTATGCCTAGCCCTCTATCTACCAGATACCCAGTACTTCCAACCACTTGCTGATTTCTTGACAAAAATTGATTAAAGTCTTATAATTTTAGAAAGTTCTTCCATTTTGAAATGAAATGAGTTACTAACCATGGAATTATGAGTAGTGAGATACCTGATAAGAACTATTTCAAAACATCACCATTTTCCTGACACCTGTCAAATCAGACCTCTCATATGAGACTTGGCCACTTGGGCATTTAAGTCTATTGCTCAGCTACAGAGGTGAATTGATAGATTCATAGGCAAACACTATAAATTAATGAAAGATGTCCTCCCTACTCAGACCACTATTAGATTTTTATATCCAGTTCAGAACTCATCAACTGAAGGGAAAAATAGGAAAATTTGGAGATCATTTAGAAGAGACTAAAGTAAAACAAATATATAAATATTTTTAAATGGTTAAGCCTACCAAAATGTAATGTGTCTCAATGAAATGACATATAGCCTCAACTCACCCAAGGATACAAATGTCTGCCAGATGCAGATAGGGACAGAATATCAAATGCCCATGTACCATTGGTATAAAATTTAAGCTGTAATGCATTTCCACCCCACTATGCGTAACAGATAAACTGGTATTCTACCATTGTGCTTGTATTTTTTTTAATTTAAAATTTTATTTTAACTGGAAAAAATGGTGTATATTAGCAAAATTAATGGTGGGGAAGTGAATGAATGAGGGGATAAAACAAATACTAAATGAGGAAATGGAACAAGACAAAACACCAGCACATAGAAACCTATAAATATGCTCTAGCTAGGCTCAGAGGACCAGCATCCCTGGCAGCAAGTGTTGTTAAACATTGGAACGGGTTGCTAAGGGAGGTTAGGGAAGCTCCCTTTCCCAGAAGTCTTTAAAAATAGGATCACATCTGTTGGGATGGGTTAATAGTAGTACTCTCTGAGTAGACAGCTTTTAAAGCAAAACTATAGTCTGATAATCCTACCATTGCTATTTCTGATTGTGCCAAGTGACAAATAACCTCAGTTCACCTGGGACTTACAATGTCCATCATTTTATTATTTTTTAGAATACATTTTTATTGATCAGAGAGAGGAGGGAAAAGGGAGAGAGAGATAAAAAAAAAAAACATTGATGGTGAGAAAGAATTGTTGATTGGCTCTCTCCTGCACCTCCTGCCCCCTCTTTACTGGGGAGTGAGCCTAAAACCCAACATATGACCTGACTGATAATGGAACTGTGACCTCCTGGTTCATGGGTCAATGCTCTGCCACTGACCAATACAGGCTGGCTGAGCACAATGCACATCATTTTAATTGTTATAAAACTATTTTCATTGTTTTTTGCAATGCAGTGATAGGTAACTAAATTATTAAGGATCTAGTTGAATTTACAGCAAAGGTTCAAATCTAACTTACCCATTTGTAATATTTCATTCAAATATTATGAAACCAGAAAGGTACTGACTTTATATCCTTACAAGAAAGTTATAAATGATGCAATAGACAGAATCCTACATTCAATGTTTACTTTTAGCTACGTAATACTTGTATCCTGGGGGATTGAGGTTACAAGAGGGCTAAATTGGATAAACTTTATTCAGGTCTGTCAGACCAATATCCCAAGAGGTAAAAGGGTATTTGTGCCCCAGAGAGAACTGTAGCTGTGATTTGTTGTATCTGCACTGCTCCCTCCATCACTGACATTTTGCTTTATACTAAATTGTCAGACTATTTGCTCCACTCCATTTCTTTGTACATATATTTCTGGCTCCTATTTTTCATTAGGCGCCACCCAGGAATACAAAGAAAAAAAGGACTTTGAGGAAGACACAATCTAAAACAAAGCAGAAGAATCTAATGTAATGGGGGTTTACATGATTTGAAACTTCATTTTAAGAATTCAAAGTTACAAATACAAAATGGAGAATTAAAGTAAATATTTACTGCAGAGAGAAAAGAAATCACAACAAATTATAAGTTGTAAAATTCTGACAAATTCCAGAAGCATCACAAAAAATAGAAAAAAAACTATATTTTGTTATTAATTAACTACTTTTTCACAATTATAATTCTATTTGCTCTACATTTTGGTTGTATATTGCTCGCCACATGATAAGAGTTTTGTTTTATTAATTCTTATAAAAAAACAGAATGATAGTGTAGTCTTTCCTCTGGTATGTTTGTTCAAAATTTGTATTCTTATGGTTCATAACATTCATAATTATAAGTAAGTTTTCAGGATTGTTGTCAAATACAGAAAAACCTTAATTAAGTTTCTTTCACACATGAGCTGTAAGAGCTGTCACATGTCAGCGAATCTCAAATTTTCTTGTATGTGAATAATTTTAAGAACTCTTTCAATTGACAGTACTTATGAATCAGCTTGCCATTAGTGTCCTTGTTGTAATGGTATATTGTGAATTTTATTTCATCTTTTTCAATGTCAGTATTTTATATCTATTTGAAAGAAATTTAAATATCTTTTCAATGTAATTCACTCCTCTTCATTAATTTATCAAATTACCAAAGAATAAATAACCTATTCCATACTTCAATTTAAAACCTCTCTTCCTCTTCTTGAATCATTGCTCTTTACATTATCAGAAAATGTTGTAGTCAATTTACTTCTTGATGTCAAAATAACTTAAATAATTTCTATTGACTTTATCACTCAACTTTTTCATATTCCATTAATTGTATCTGAATTTCTACTACTGAGAAGAACTTAATAAATTAATTCATAGGTTGACAAAAGAAATGCCCTTTATGTCCAAATCAGACATTATTATCAGGTTTTTTTAATTGCAAAATTCCAAAGCATCTATCCAAATTGCAGTTGGCACAACGTATTCATGCTTTATTATTTTGTAAAATAACCTTTCATATCTTATTTATGTTTGTGTTTCTCATCCACACCTTTGAAAATGTACTTTAGAGTCATTATATTACAAATATAAAGGGTTACAGGACTTGAGCAGTTTTAGTATGGGCAAATCATGTTGCTATCTTTAGATTCTTGAAAGAAATAACCTTGTTGGCATTTAAAAATTTTAAGTATAGCCCTGACTGGTTTGGCTCAATGGATAAAGCATTAGCCTGCAGACTGAAGGGTCTGGGGTTTGATCCCAGTCAAGGCATGTACCTTAGTTGCAGCACATCCCCAGTAGGGGGTGTGCAGGAGGCAGTTGATCGATGTTTCTTTCTTATTGATGTTTCTAGTTCTCTATCCCTCTCCCTTCCTCTTTGTAAAACAATTAATAAAATACATATTTAAAAAATAATAATAAAATAAAAATTGAAGTATAATTACCCTTCAATAGAATGCACAAATAGAGGGTTTCACTCAATGTGTTTTGAATAAACCCATGTGACCACCATCTAAAACAACAGAGAACATTTCCAACACCCAGGAAGTTCCCTTTGTTCCTTTTCTGTCAATACTTCCGACACTCAGAGCAACCATTTTCTGATTTCTGTCACCACAATACATTTTTCCTGTTCTTGGAGTTCATATGAATGAATTAAAACAGCATGTGTGATCTGTGTCTGTCTTATTTTGCTCAGCAGAATGATTTAGAGGTGTCTTGGTGGCATGCTTTGTTTTATTACTGAGTGTTATTCCATTGTACGATATACTGTAATTTGTTTATTCATTCTCCCATAGATGGGCATTTGAGTTCTTCCCAGTTTAGAGCTATTATGAATAAGGTTAGTTGGAACATTCTTGAACAAGTCTTTGTGTGGACATAATATCTTTTTCTTTACCTTGGGTAAATATCTGAGAATAAAACCGCTGGATTACAAGGTAGAAACATGTTTAAGTTTATTAGAAACAAGGCATATGTGTTTGAAATATTCCATTTACAAGAAAAACATAAAAAGAAAACATAAGTGTTGCACAATCTCAAAGTGGTTATTGAATTTAGGCTCTATAAGGGCAGCTCTTTCTCCACCTACTCTGCTCACCTGTGGCTTCTTGTCCACCAACATTCACTGATCAAAGTCATGCAGAATGACTTGCTGTTCTGTGAGTGCCAATGTCCCCTAACCCTGATTCCCGTGGATTCCGGCTCTGGAGGAGGCTGCATGCAAATGAAAGAGACTAGAAAATATTAACTTGGAAATATTGGGGGCCAGGTGGGAGCCCAACTCAAGGGAAAGGACTCCAATTTGCTCCCGCCTAGCCATCTCTTTTATTAAGACCATAGCCTTCAGGGAAGCAATTCCAGTAATAGTCAATCAGCAAGAATTTACATAAAACTAAAAGGTGGAAGTTGTTTTAGCTACCATTGTCTCCACTAAACAGTGGGTGGTTGGCTCTGGCCTTTCAGAGCATCAAGGTTGGCCAGCCTTCTCAGTTCCTTGTCCACACCTCTCTGCTAGTGAAGACAAATGGGCGGCTTCCAGCATGTGAGTATGTGATTCAGTCTCTTCCCTATGAGTCTCCCTACAAGGCACTTCCTCTGGCTGGCTGCTTTTCTCTTCCCCTTAATCTTCCCTATGTGTTCTTAAAGACTTGACTTAGTTATTTTTATCTCTGGGGTTCTTTAGACCACCCTCCTCCAACTGTCCCATAACCACTATCAAGAATAAATGAATTTTCCCCTTGGTGCTCTTACAGGAACTCCTGCTTTCCCCTATAAGTGTTTGGTTATTTATCTGTCTCTACCACTGAATCATCAACTGTCAAGGGTGTTGGTTTTTGTTTTATTGATTTTTTACAGAAAGGAAGGGAGAGGAATAGAGAGTTAGAAACATCAATCAGCTGCCTCCAGCACGCCCCACACCGGGGATGTGCCCGCAACCAAGGCACATGCCCCTGATCGGAATTGAACCCGGGACCCTTCAGTCCGCAGGCGGACGGACTCTCTATCTATTGAGCCAAACTGGTTTGGGCAAGGGTGGAGTCTTAATCATTGTTAGAATATACTGCTTAGCAGACTTCTTGATCCAGTGTAGGTGCTCAATTCATGAATAAATACTTGATCAGTTTTGTTTTGTTCTTGGACATACTCAGGTAGAAATAAGCAGTTGGCAATATAAGTCTGGAATGTGAGTATTGGGCTCTTGGTATGTGCGGGAGGCAGGGTGGAGTATAAATATAAAACACTCCTTACTCTCAGTCATATTGTTCATAGATGAGCATTGCAAGTTTGGGATTGGGTAGGAACTATTGAGAAAAGATGGCATTTTTTAAAAGTAACCGCGAGTAAGAGAAGGGGCCAAATTGCAGTAGATTGTGGAGTAAATGGGAAGAGAGAGGAGAAATGCCAACTGTATGGGGAAGTAATTCAAGATGTTTGATACAGAATGTCAAGTAGGGCAATTAAAATAATATCTTAAGTAAAGGAGATTGGGTGGCAAAATGTTTTTTTTCCAGTTTTATTTTTATTAGTTTAAGAAAAAAAAAGCCTATATAGCTATTTTCAAATTGAAGGACCAGAGTCACTGAAGAGATGATATTATTTTGAAATGTAACAAAATTGACAAGTTTTGTTTGTATAAAGATTTTGCTGAGTTCTCATCCCGTTAAATCAGATATGCCCCTCCCCATTCTCAATGACATTACTTTCATTTAAGTCATCCATTCGTATTAGAGATGAAAAGTATTTCGATGTCTCAAAGCAGAAGCCTTTATCCATAAAGAGTAGAACTGAGGGAAGGCCGAATGAGGGGTTTGGATATCCACCAGGAACTCCATGTACCTGCTCTACTTCGTGTATTAGGTACCTAGGAGAGGCCATTCCATAATGGATTCTATATAATTACATTTTGGAACTGGAAATAAGCTTGTAGACAATCTTGTCCAGATTCTCCTGAACTTTATTTGTCAGCCAGGATAGAGCTTAGACATCATATTTTCTGGGAATTCTTCCTTGGGATATGGATATGTATACCTTAAAAAAAAGTCACAGGCAAAGTTTATATTTCCCCCTTGAAGTTTCATAATGTTGATTATGAAAACATGTTAAAACCTCTGAAAAGTTCTGCAGTAAATAAACCTATTTACTTTTAATTCAAAAAAAATAGTTTCCGATCTTATTTGAATATGAAACTCTTATGCTCTTATTTTGTGGACAGCTATATGCATCTCATAGAATCTACTTTAAGAATTACTAATTACTCTAATCTAATTCATACAGAGGTCTCACTCAATGTTCTTATCTCCTTGGTTCAGCTTTCTAAACTTAGTAGCCTAAAAGAATTTTATTATTTGGGTTGACTGGAGTAACTTGGGCAATTCTTCTGTTCCACATAGTGTTAGCTGAGTCTGCAGTTATTTGAGGCATTGACTTGGCTGGAACATCCAAGGTGGCTCATTGTGATGCTAAGGATGATAAGGATGGCTAAGAGGCTGAACTTAGCTTTGGATGCTGGCATGGCTAGGCCTCTCTCTCCATCTAGCTCCCTCACATGGGTTAACTATGCTATATTGTTAGGGTCGAAACGCTCGCCGCTCAAAGGAAGGCTCCAAGAGACGTTCTCATGCAAACAGCAAAGGGTAAGGGTTTATTCACCAGCATGCTGGGGCTCACAACATACTCTGAAAACAGAGCAGAGGCTGAGAGCCCCGAGTTCATACAAAGCTGAGCTTAAATACTATATGACAAGCAACAGGGTTATACAAGGTCAACACAGAGTTTTATTTCCTCATACCTGCACACATGTCACAATCTACAGACTCCTCATATTATCTGGTTCGATAATGGGATGGACTGATGGTTATCTCTGGGTTACTCCCTTGGGACATCTGGACCATATCTCCTGTCTCTGTTCTCAACCCTGAGACTGTAATTACAGGATGTAACTGGGGGATATGATTTAAAGCCGAGCTGTGTTAACTCCGGCCGAATCCTGATTTTTGCAACCTTACAATATCTTTTTGTGGTATCTTCATAGGTTAGGTAGGCAACCTACATAGTAGCTCAGAGTTCCTGAAGTACAAAATCAGAAGCTTCTAAGGCCTTTATAAGGTTTAAGTGCAGAACATGTATATCATCACTTTGATCGCATTTATTGGACCAGGGCCAAGGGAAACAGAAGTAACCTCCACCTCTCCATGGCAGTGACAAAAAATTTTCAGCCATATTTACTCCACCACACTTCTCATAGGCTTTTGGCATCTTCTGAGATAAAGAACCTGCTCACTAATCCTGAAAAGATTCCCAGATAACTCTCAGGGTGCAGGTTGAGATCCCTGATATCCAGGTTCCGTGGGTTAGTACATGACCAATAGGATCCAGATCCAACATATCAAATAGGAGGAAAGTTAAAAAAAAAAATACTAGATCTAATAGTCTAAACCAGAGGTTGACAAACTACATCTTGTGGTTCAAATTCACCTACTGTTTACTTGTGTAAATAAAGTTTTGTTGGGACACTGTCATACACACACCTGTTTCTGTATTTTCTATGGCTCCTTTTATGCTACAAGGTCAGGATTGGTTGTAACAGAGGACACCTGGCCTGCTGAACTTAAAATATTTACTATCTAGTTCTTTACATGAAAAGTTTCCCAACACCTTATCTAGACTTTATAAATACGTATTATAAAATGGCGGTCATGATATAGTGAGATGATTCTATAGTCAGTTCAGGCTGCTATAAATAAACACCACATACTAGGAAATCGATTCTCACAGTTTTAGATGCTGGGAAGTCTAAGATCAAAGTGTTGCCTGATTTGGTTTCTGGCTCACCCTCTTACTGGTTTGCTTTTTTATTGTATCATCACACAGCCAAAAGAAAGATCATATATCTAATGTGTCTCTTCTTATAAGGACACTAATTCCATCAATAAGGGTTCCAGCTGCATGGTTTAATTATACCCTCAAAGTTTTCCCACTTCCAGATACCATCACATTGGGACTTTGGGGGGATATTCAAACATTCGTTCTATAACACCATAGTTTAGGAAATGTTGAATATTGGCCAGTTGTAAAACACTTTCAAAGAAATAAAGAATTGTTTTGTGTTGTTGCATGCATCAAATAGTTCATTTGTCATGCTGATTGTATTCTGTTTTTTATCTATCCATCTGTTGATAAACATTTAAATCATTTTTGATCATTACAAATAAAACATGTATGAACATTCATGTACAGGTTTCTGAAGAGATATATGCTTTTATTTCTCTTGATTGTGTATTACTTCTGGACCCTAGTCTGGGCCAATGATTGTAGCCATCTCTCCTCACATTACTGTCACACTTCAGTATCACTGAAGAACTTGAGAATTCAAAATTGAAACCTGACCATACAAGTTATTATGAGTACAAAGATAAGATAAGAGGATAGAATATATTTTTATTTAATAGTCTGTGAGTTTGATAACTTTTTGATATTTAGATGTAAGGTATATAAGCCTTTTATGGGAGTCCACAAATATAAGCTAGGCAGGAAAGTGGAATGAAGAGCACCAAATAAACAGACATAACTTACTTTTAATGTTTTAATGTCTTTAAATACCATATTGGAAGAATTAATAATGAATTCATAGTAATTAATAGTTGTATTACAAGTATTGGTAAAAATATCAAGAGGTAAACTGCAGAGAGAAACAAGGATTCGATCATAAATAGTCATATAAGCCATACTATGAGTAATATGGAGATACTGAAGGATTTTAATAATGAGCTGACACAATCAGAATGGCCTTTTAAGACAATCTAGCTTCAAAGTGAATTGAGGATAGAGGATAAATCAGGATAAGAACAAGTAACTTTAGTAATTCCTAGAACAGTGGTAATGATGATAAAAGAAAAATATATAAAGAATTGTGTAAGAGCAATATAGGGCCTAGTTAAAGAGAAATAGGAATTAAGGAAAATTTTCAAGTTTTTGGCCTGGGTAGGTGGGTAGATGACAATGTCATTCAGTGGGGTAAGGAATTGAGGTGGAGGTTTGGGAGCCATCTGGGAAAAGATAATGGATGCAATTTGGATATGTTGTGCTTGAGAGTCTGTAGGCAAATAGTAAGCTTTTTTACACAATCTTGGAATATAGTAATTGTATAATAAATACATCAATATTTTACTTAGTTATTTCTTCAATTGTTTTTATCCTGAAATGGAAAAGATAGAAACAACTTCCTCTAAGATCTAGGGAAGCCTAAATTAATTGCTGCTCTCATTATTTTATAGACTTCTATGTAGATTTGTCTAGAAGTGAAGGAAAGCTATTATTAGTAAAATTTTATTTTGTTCTATATTTGCTTTTTGTTTGAAGCAAGTCATAATAAACAATTCAAAACCAGAGACTTAGCATAATAAAAATTTATTCATTTTTATAACATTTCAAAGTGGGTTTTATAACATTTCAAATTTCCCTTTGGAAAATTTTCTGCTAGCTCAGGGATTCAGGCTCCTGTAATATAATACATCCTTCTAAATCTTAGAAATGTGATTTTTGAGGATGTCATATAATAGGACTAAAGAATTACCTAAAATATTTTAAGGGGTAGGCCTAGAAATAGCTTAAATCACCTCTGCCGACATTCCATTGACCAAGCAGAATCACATGGTCTCAACCCAATGCAGTGAAACTGGTAAATACACACTCCACATGTGCCCAGGAAAAGGAACTAAAATTGATGCTCTGTCTGTACAACAGCTGAAAATCAAAGAGCTAGTTTTCAGTTAAATGCTCAAATAGCAAATATACAATACCAGTAAGTCAAAATTTGTGTTCCCATGCAGATGAGAATGATCACTTATTTTGAAATTGCAAAATAGGACCATCCTATTCTTTTATACTCATTTTAAACACTTTTTTATTTGGATGCCAAAGGTTTGCTTAGTTCTTTTAGAAGTATTCAAACCCTTATGTTGAAGATAATACTTAGTGGTTCTTTTCTCCTGCAGTGAGAATTTGCCACCCTAGCTACAAAGAAGAATTTGGTAAACTGAAAAGACCTCTAAGAGATATATAGCTCAGAAGCTTCAAGTTAAAAAAAAAAATGTCTAATGTCAATAATGAAAAAATAGCCTTTAAGAAATACTGTAGTTAAATAACATTTGGCTATAATAAATAAAAAAAATCTCTTATGTTTGCTTCTTAAGTTCATGTATTACTTGATTATTATGACTACCCTAGAGTGGTCTCTTTATTTGTCATAACAGCACCTAGATTTTCTATGGGGAGCTACTACTCCTCATATACTTTCAAATTCCTACTGTTTGGGTGGAACTAAATCTATTTCCAGTTATGGGTGGGCATATGGCCTAGACCAAGCCAAGCAAACTTCACATCTGCCTGATCACAAAGAGTGATTCAGAGATAAACACAACATCTAAGTCATGCTAATTGGAGTCATTGCCAGTCAATAGTTGGACAGCTGTTGTAACAGTTGACAAGTAGACCTTCTCTCTAAAGCTAGTTGGATATGAGCTGGAGTTATTGGAGGTCTTCTTACCCTATGAGGAGAGCCTGTCTGAGAGTTGGATCAAAAAAAGAAAGAAAGAAGAGCCCGGACTGAATACTAATCCCATTCATGACTATATCACCTCTTAAAGGTCCAACCTCCAAATATCACCACATTGGAGATTATGTTTTAGTATATGAATTTGGGGGGAAGCAAACATTCAGTCTACTGCTGTGACTGAGTTCTTGTGATAGTGTTTGAACGAGGATCCAGTAGCACTAATGTAGAGTTACCTTTGGACTTCTTACCTAGGAGTCAATACATTATTTTTCTTTCCTTTCCCCATTTTGAGTTGAGTATGTATCTCTGATTTGGTTGGGCTGTTAACATTTTCCCAATTTTATAGAAAAATAAACAGGTTTAGAGAGGTTAAGCAACTTGCTATAGCTTGGTCCACACTTAATAGAGCAAAACAGAAAAGAAAACTTACTGAAAAGGCAAGCTTTAATTATGTGGGTTTTTTTTTAATTAAAATTCTTTTTAAGTTTTAAAGCACTTTTCTCTTTCATTTTCATCAAGACTTAAGAAAACTTTGTCAGGGTAGACTAATTACTGCACTTTATCTAGAAAGTTCAGCATGTTAATATTATAAATATGAGTGTTGAGTCATTCTCAAGAAGTAAATAGTAAATTTAAACATTTTCATGAGACATGTGATGGATGCCTCTGTTTCTGTTCTATTCTGTACTTCAAATGAATTATTTTCTGCAGTTGACCTCCAGGTCTGATCTAAAATCAACAGAGATTTGAAATACTCAAATGTGTACCTCTTGTGAAATCTAGTGGTTTTAGAAAAAAACGTGTATGTACTGTATACTTCAAAATAACTAAATAACAGTATCTTAATGGGGGAAAAAAATCCCATTTTTTCCTGGAACCGTGAATGGAAAACTCAGCTGCATACCATTCCAATACAAGGATCTGTAATCTTAGACCATTGAAGAGTTCCTCTTTCCAAGGAATGCTTTTCTGTGTGGTTTCTAAACCTCCTGACTTTTTGCAAAATTTAGCATACACTGGGAAACTTTAGAGAAATAACAATGTAGGAATATTATAGGTTCTTTTTTAAAAAATACATTTTTATTGATTTCAGAGAAGAAGGGAGAGGGAGAGAGAGACAGAAACATCAATGATGAAAGATGATCATTGATTGGCTTCCTCCTGCATGTCTCCTACTGGGGATTGAGCCTAAAATCCAGGCCATGACCTGACTGGGAATTGAACTTCAACTTCCTGGGTCATAGGTTGATGCTCAATCACTGAGCCACGCCAGTTCTTTTGGAGTTTTCAGTCTGACACATAATTCTTACACTTTTATCTATCACATTTAGACACATTTTACTTCATTTAATTTTGCTTCATCTTGAGAACAAAAAAGAGACCAATAAGATACTGATAAAGATTTCTCCTTTCACAGCAAACAGAAGACAAAATTTGGTAGGTAGAACTAAGTCCTAGGTATGACAAAAACATTTGGACAATCAAGTTGTTAGGAATCTGAGGTTCTACTTTATTCTTTTAAAAGTCAATAGTCATAATGTTAATCAAACTCTATGGCATTCTATATGGTTTTCACCTTAATGAGATTATCTACTAACTGTATGCCAACTCCTGATGCACTCTGAACAAAACTTCATGTGAATAAATAGCTGAAACAGAGTCACAAACAGAGGAGAGAAGAAAGTTTTTCTTCCTTTCATGCAACGTTGAGAATGATTCTGAAGCTCAACAGAAGAATGCCCTGACAGCAGTGCCCAGATCTTTGGCTCAGAGGTTAGCACTATAGTTGGGGTTAGGCAACCAAATTACTTAACCTTCTGAGCTCAATTTCCTTAGCTATTAAATAGAAATACTAATGCCTTCCTTAGAGGACGTGTGAAGACCGAAAGGTAAAATGTTCTTTTAAACTTTATTATTTAGGTTTTTTTTAAGCTCTGTACATCTCTATGTGAATATAAGATACTGAAGATATTTGAACACTAGATTTTTTTAACTCCTCCCCTGACATCTGAATTATAGAAAATATATTCAAAACCCAAGAACTAACACAACTACAGTCACACACACAAAATTAACCTGTGACAAAGTCAAGTGACTGACAAGAGTAATTATACAATTAAATTGTATTAGCTATTACTAATATATGTGTGTGTGTGTGTGTGTGTGTGTGTGTGTGTGTGTGT
>PVJN01051205.1:0-14568 GCA_004026805.1 Lasiurus borealis | reverse complement strand
CAGCCCCCCCCCCAACCAGCCTGATCACCCACAATTGCCATACCATCCTGGCCTGATCACCCACAACTGCCCTCCCCTCTTGGCCTCTAACTCTTCTACCTTGGCCCCACCACCATGGCTTTGTCCAGAAGAAGGTCTGGAAGATCTCCTGAAGGTCTCCAAGCCTAATTAGCATATTACCCTTTTATTAGTATAGATAGAGGCCTGGTGCATGGGTGGGGGTTGGTTGGTTTGCCCTGAAAGGTGTCCCGGATCATCATGTTGGGGGTTCCCCTGAGGTATGGATAGCCTGGGTGAGGGGCCTGTGATAGTTTGCAGGCCAGCCATGCCCCCATTGGGTGAGAGTCCTCACTGGGGGTGGGGGGTCAGGGGGAAGGGGTGGTGGCCAGCTTGTATGAGGGCCTGAGGGCTATTTTGGGATGACCACACCCCCTTCAGGGGGGGTCCCCCCTGGGGTGCCTGGCCAGCCTGGGTGAGGGTTTGATGGCTGTTTGCACGCTGGCCAAGCCCCCAGCAAAGACCTTCCCCCCCATGGGGGTGTAGCCAGCTGGGGTAAGAGGCTAAGGGCTGTTTTCAGGCTAGCCATGCCCCCCACAACCCAGGCTCCTCCTTCAGTGGAGGCCAGGGTGGGTGGGAAGCTTGGCAGGGGCAACCCAAGCCTCCTATTTACTCTAGCTCCATGGCCGCTGCCATCTTTGTTTGGTTAATTTGAATACTCCTGATTGGCTGGTGGGCATAGCAGAGTGATGGTCAATTTGCATGTTTCTCTTTTATTAGTGTAGATTTTTTTCTTGCTTGGTTGCTCTGACTATGACTTCCAGTACTGTGTTGAATAGAATTGGCATAAATGGACATCCTTGTCTTGTTCCTGATCATAACGGGAAAGCTTTCAGTCTTTCACCACTGAGTATAATGCTAGCTGGGGGGTTTTCATATGTGGCTTTCTTATATTGAAGTTCTTTCCCTCTGTTCCTAGTTTATTGAGTGTTTTTATCATGAAAGTCATTAAATTGTGTCACAATTTTTTTTCTGTATTAACTGAAGAGATGAGGTAGTTTTCCCCCTTCATTTTTCTAATATAGTGTATAACATTGATCGGTCTTCATATGTTGAGCCATCCTTGTATTCCAGGAATATTCCCACATAGCCAGAGTATATAATCCTTTTTTTTTTATTGATTTTTTTACAGAGAGGAAGGGAGAGGGATAGAAAGTTAGAAACATCGATGAAAGAGAAACATCAATCAGCTGCCTCCTCCACACCTCCCACCAGAGATATGCCCGCAACCAAGGTATGTGCCCTTGACCGGAATCGAACCTGGGACCCTTCAGTCAGCAGGCCGATGCTCTATCCACTGAGACAGACCGGTTTGGGCAGTATATAATCCTTTTAATATGTTGCTAACTTCAGTATAGTATTTTGTTCAGTTTTTTTCTGTCATAGTTCATGTGCAGTATTGGTTTGTCATTTTGTTATCTTGTAGGTCTTTGCTTGACTCAGTTATCAGGGCAATGCTGGCTTCATCAAAGGAGTTAGAAAGCATTCCCTCTACTTAAGAATATATATATGTGTGTGTACATATATAACATCCTCTCTAACAAAAGAGTAATATGCAAATTGACCGTACCTCTGCTACATTCGCAAGCCATGCCTACCAACCAGCCAATTGGAGTGAGTATGCAAATTAACCAACCAAGATCGCTACGGCCAGAGAGAGAGCAAGAGGGAGGCTTGGGTTCCCCTGGCAATGGAGGAAGCCAAGCTTTCCCCAAAGCCTGGCCTGCAGAGGCCTCTGCTTAAGGCACCAAAGTTTCAATGGCTGTGCAAGCAGAAGGCTTAGTTTTGCTCTAGGTTACAAAGTTTCAGTTGTAGAAGATAAATAAATCCCAGATACCAGGGCCTCTGCTTGGATCGCTGGAGGGTGTGACCGGTCTGCAAACCACCACATGCCCCTCACCCAGGCCACCCCACGCCCCAAGGGAACACTCACCCTGATCCAGGACACCCTTCAGGGCAAACCAGCTGGCCCTTTCCCATGCACCAGGCTTCTATCTTATCTAATAAAAGAGTAATATGCAGATTGACCATCACTTCAACACACAAAATGACTGCCCCCATGTGAACACAAGATGGCCACCACAAGATGGCCAGCAGGGGAGAGCAATTGGCAGGGACCTGGCCTGCAGGGGAGGGCAGTTAGGGGTGACTAGGGTGGCAGAGGAGGGAAGCTGGGGGTGACCAGGCCCGCAGGGTAGGGCAGTTAGAGGAAAACGGCTGGCAGGGGAGCAGTTAGGCATTAATCAGGCTGGCAGGGGAGTGGTTAGGGGGTGATCAGGCTGGCAGGCAGATGCCATTAGGGGCAATCGGGAAGGCAGGCAGGTGAGCAGTTGGGAGCCAGCAGTCCTGGATTGTGAGAGGGATGTCCGACTGCCCATTTAGGCCCAATCCATTTGGTCACAAGATCCTGCCCCTATGTGGACACAAGATGGCCACCACAAGATGGCCAGCAGGGGAGGGCAGTTGGCTGGGCTGAAGGACAAACCCCACCTGTGTGTGAATTTCATGCACCTGGCCTCTAGGATATATATACAGTGGTACCTTGAGATACAAGTGCCCTAACATACGAGATTTTTGAGATATGAGCCATCAAGCGATTTTTGCTTTGAAATACGAGTAACGTTTGAGATAGGAGTAATCACACAGATCGGCCGGCTGCACACGACCCACCAGTTTACCGCGACTCAAGCGTCTCAGTTTCCCATGCCTCAAGGTTACGGAACGAATTAAACTCGTATCTCGAGGTACCACTGTATGTATATATATTACATTTCTAAAATTGATTTCAGAGAGGAAGGAAGAGGGCAACAGAGATAGAAACATCAATGATCAGAGAGAATCATTGAACGCTGGGGATGGAGCCTGAAGCCCAGGCATGTGCCCTAAGCCGGAACTGAACTGTGACTTCCTGGTTCATAGGTTGATGCTCAACCATGATCCACACCAGCCAAGGTCCACTTTCAATTTTTTTTGGAAGAGTTTGAGAAGGATTCGTATTAGTTCTTCTTTGAATGTTTGGTAGAACTCACTAGGAAAGCCACCAAGTACAGGGGTTTCTTTGTTGGGAATTTTTTTGTGTTTTTTTAATCCTCACCCAAGGATATTTTTTCCATTGATTTCTATAGAGAGCGGAAGGGATAGAGGATGGAGAAGAGAAAGAGAAACAATGTGAGAAAGACACATCAATTGGTTTCCATTGATTTTTTTTTTGCTCAGTCTAGCTAAAGATTTATCAATTCTGCTGATCTTTAAAAAAAAACACAAGTTTTGGTCTTGCTGATTTTCTAGTCTCTTGTTTTCTGAGCTTGTTTCATTTATCTCCAATATAATCTTTATTTCCTACCTTCTGCTATCTTTGCCATGGAGATGTAGAAACCAGGGACAGATGCTGCCTAGGTTTGTGCTGCCTTGTGACCTCTACTAAGGCGTTGAAGAATGTCTTGCTGGTGTAAGACCAGTTAGGAGAAAAGATGTACAGGGTTTTCAGCTGTTGGAATGCTGGGTCCATAACAAGGGATCAGGAGAACCCAACCCTTAAAAATATAGAATGGTTAAGTGAGGAAGCTGAGGGTTATGAACCAATGACCTGTACTGCCTATAAGCCCCAGAAATCCTGAGGCACAATTATGTATCTGGAAAGCCTTCCACCTAAGAAACATCCTTGTATCATGCAGATACCTTGGTTGGACTTATTTTATCTGGTATTTCTACCTCTGCTCTTAATCCATAAATTCAGGTTATCCCTTACGTGCTGCTGCCATAAAGGGATCTGGATTGCCATCCTAGCAGGGAAGGGCACTGGCAACAGTTCAAAATCAGGTAGTAAACTCCACCCCAGTGGAATTGTCTGGGCTAAAGGCCCAGCTAATAGAAGTGGTGGGCTATTCCTGCAGATGACTACAGAGGGCATTCCTCAATGTTTTGTGTCTCTGGACCAATGGGAGTTTCCAAATAGAGCTGCACTTTGAAGAATAATATTAAGCAATTGGATGGAACATTCTCTGAATATGCCTAGGGCAGATACATCCTGCCTTGATTTATGGGAGTGCCACCTTCATTTCAGCTAATAGTGATGTGGTCAGCTCACAAGGGAAGTTCATATTTTTGTTAGGCACCTCTTGGTGAACTCCATTTTCAGGTAAAGCATTTGACTCCTCTCTTTGGTATAAAGGAAGGTGAAGCTAACTTGTCTGCTCAGTGGAATCCTGTGGCATCCTCTGTTGCTGCTGTGGAGGTGGCTCAAAATGCTCTCCAAATCATAGCAGGCCAGATGAGAAAGCTGAAATGGAAAGCTAGGGACCTCAATGCAAACAAGCACTTACCTGCCTGAGAAGAAAAGGGAAATCCTGGGCACAGTATCACTGCCACAACTGGCTAGCAGATGCCAATGAGGCATGGCCAGAAGTGGCCAGCCATCTATAAAATGCCATAGACAGGCCATTCATGAGCAGAGGGAGGTGAAACTGACATAGTAAGAGGAGGGAAAGTAAGCACCCAAAACATGTGCACACAGAGAGGAGCCCCTGGGCAGACAGAATAAGCCAAGGTACAGCTGGTGATCAGGATGTAATGTTGAGAAACACACTAATAAAGGCATTTATAAAAGTTGACACATATTTAAGCCTTGTCATGACACCCTCCCACTCCCTCTACAAAAATAACAAAGGTATAAGATTTGACCCAACTTGTAAACTTCTAATGGAGGTCAAGCTCTAAGTTTTGTGGTACGTTGGGGTTCTACTTTTAAAAAAATATGTAATATTGATTTCAGAAAGGAAGGGAGAGGGAGAGAAACATCAAATGATGAAAATCACTGATTGGCTACCTCCTGCATGCCCTCTATTGGGGATCAAGCCCAAACCCAGGTATGTGCCTTGACAGAAATTGAACCTGGAATCTTTCAGTCCACAGGCTAACATTCTACCCACCGAGCCAAACCAGTTAGGGCAGGGGTTCTATTTCTTGATTTAAGTATGGAAATGTCTATTCCAAAGATATACTGGAGCCAGACCATCTGCTGAGGTCCCATGACATAGGAAAACATCAGGGTCTGAAATTCATTAGCATCCTCTGAAAGTCATGGTTTGTTAAAGCGTGAATCAGGTTTCTGCTAACATCACAGAAGGCTGGAAAATATGATCATAATCTGATTATAGGCCCTTTGTATAAAGTGCTTCTGCATGGTTTAAGGTGGTTTCATTCAGTCTTTCCCGCAGCTGTGTTGGATTTTTTTCCTGGTGCACAACAGTCCTCTTTCCACTTGGTGTTGGTAGTTGGAGGAGGTGAAATCCAGGATCTATGATCATGTCCTCTGTCTGAGGGATGAAGTCCTTAGCAGTCCAAAAATGGAACTGTCCTATTCCTAAGGCTATATTTACTGTTACTTAGTGTAGGAGCGAGGGGACATTTTGGAGGGAGAGGTAAAAGTTTGAATATCTGGGTTACCTAGATCTATAACTTTGATAATAAACCTATCAGTTTTTCCTTGTATTTACATGTTAGAAGATATTTCTCTAAAGGGAAAAAATGAAGTACCTAGTGTTCACAGCTAATAAGATCATTGTAGAAATTACCAGAGAAGGGGGGAAAAGCACATAATTACTCTTGCTCAGAACAAGAACTACCTTCTTTGGTGTCCTATTCATGCATGTACTTAAAAGTTATGTTAGAAATAAAGTTTAGTGAAATAAATCAGAGAGAGACAAACACCCTATGATTTCACTTACATGGAATCTAAAAAAATAAATTAACAATTGAAACAGAAAATAAACTCACAGATACAGAGAACAATCTGATGGGAGCCAGATGGGGGAGATTTGGGGGAATGAATGAAAAGTTGAAGGAATTAAGAAGTACAAATTGGCAGTTACAAAAAGTCAGGGGATGCTAAGTACAGCTTAGGGAATATAGTCAAATAATATAATAACCATTTATGGGGTCAGGTGGGTATAAGAGTTACTGGAGGATTACTTCATAAGTTATATAAATGTCTAATCACTATGTTATACACTTGAAAATAATATAATATTGAATGGCAAGTGTAATTGAAAAGGATTTTTTAAAGCATAAGCTCTGACTTTTAAAAACAAGTTTCAAACATGTTTTTAAAATAGAGAAAGCTAAAGTACTTGACAGAAATAAAACAAAATAATAAGGAATCAAAGGACAGAAAGTTAAAAGTAAGTAAATAAGAGCTCAAGGAATAGGCTACCAGTTAAACAAATAAAAAGTACATAAAGCCAGCTAAAAGGTCATCATCTTCAAAATGATGACAGAAAACACAGGTAGGGTAAGGACCTGGAGCCATGAACATACAATGTCTCCTGAGCTAAACTAGAGTTTCCAATTCAATTATTATCTTGACACCAGGGTCCCCTGAAGGAGGCCCATGGCCCTGGGTGTACCTCCCAACATGGTCAAGCTGCATGGCACCCCTCGTTAATTTGGACTGGTTAACTCGGACTGTCCCAGGTTACCCCACTACACTGTTCAGCCAGGAATCATTACTCATCTGCTGAGTCATCCTCCACTCATTGTCCCATGAGTAGGGCCCTTCACCACCTACTGAACATTGGGGATCCCATTATCTCTTTAATGCTCAGGGCTACTTGAGACCCACAGGTCTAAGTAAGTCTTTCTAATATTCCTTCCAGACTACTTGCTTTTCACATCTTTATAGGTTAGGCAGGGTGAAGCCCCGAGCCTCAGAGGTGGGACACTGAGCTGCCAAGTGGAAGGGAGGGCTCTGCTGTTGAACACTCATGAGGATTTCAGAAAAGGGCTCTGGGTTTACATCCTGGCTCTGCCACTTACTAGCTACGTGCCCTTGGGGAAATTATACTTCTGTGAGCTTCAGTTTCCAATTTATAAGATATTATTAGTGTATTCTTACTATGTGAGTGTTGCACAGTAATTAGGTCAGGAATCCATTTGGCACAGATGAAACTGTTTTTGTTTAAAAGTTAGAATAATCAGAGATTTTTTATTTAATAAAGATTTAAGTGTACAATTCTATAATACATCAGCTGTATATTGTATTGTGTGTTCATCACCCCAAGTCAAGTCTCCTTCCATTACAATTTACTCCCCACCCTCTTTACCCTCTTCTATCTCCCTCTGCCCCCTTTTCCCTTTGGTAACCACCGTATTTGTGTGTGTGTGTGTGTGTGTGTGTGTGTGTGTGTGTGTGTGTGTTTTCTCTTTTGCTTAATCCCTTCACATTTTTAAGGAATCAGAGGGTAGCATAGCTATAGAACACTTCAGAATCACCTTTCTGGGTTAATCCATGAAGTGACTCCAAGGGGCTTCTTGATGAGGAAACTCATTAGCCAGGAAGGTGTCAAAACTCTGCTTTTGGAGGAAGGGCAACTTATGCCCATTTTCCTCAAGCAAGGGTCTTAACCACTGAGGCTCATGTACACTCATTCTCACTTATTTCCCCCTTAGAAAAAAGTGGTGATCTGACGGGAGGGATTTCTGTCCTAACTACTAAAGTAGTTGTGAGCCATACAGGAGACTGTATAATTGTGCTACCTTCTTCCTGTGGAGATCTCTCAGCAGAAAGGGTGAAGCTGTCTGCCTAGGTCAGTAGTCGGCAAACTGCAGCTCGAGAGCCATAGGCGGCTCTTTGGCCCCTTGAGTGTGGCTCTTCCACAAAATACCACGGCCTGGGCGAGTCTATTTTGAAGAAGTGGTGTTAGAAAAAGTTTAAGTTTAAAAAATTTGGCTCTCAGAAGAAATTTCAATCGTTGTACTGTTGATATTTGGCTCTGTTGACTAATGAGTTTGCCAACCACTGGCCTAGGTGCACACCTACCTGGAACTGAGACAAGGCTAAAATAACTGCAGAAGGACCTTCATGGGCCCATCCCTCTTTAACTTCAAGTCAGAGGAGAAGTTCATCTGCCAATCTCAAGGAAGAGCCTGTTTTATTAAGTGTGGCAACCCAAAACATACCATATTTTAAGGAGAAATCAATACATATTTGGTGGCAAAGTGGGGGGCCAAGGAGGGATGAGAGTAAGTCTCTAAAAAAGAAAGGCACAGCACCCAGGTTCTTATTGTTGACTTTAATGCCATGTGAGGGTACCGAGGCTCCATGTACCAAAGCACTCACAGATAAATAATGAAAGAACACAGGAAGTGCTTTACTGTGTACACAAACTCAACACCATACAGAAAGAAGACAATGAGCCTAGGTGACCTCCCACATTCCATATTCGGCACTGCACTCAGGCTTTGTTCCTACCCCCTCTAATCCCCTGCCACCCCACCCTTCCCTCAGTTAACATGTTTACATATATGTTTATTCCAGAAAGTGCTTCTCCCACCCCAGTTCCCAATACTCCAACTTCTGATGAATAAAGCCTCCCTCTTAAGTATCATGAGGCAGGCACCACCTTCATGAAAAAGCCCCAGCAAAATGATACCCAAGAAAGCTTAATCACTTATATCAGACTCAAATATAGACAGGAGGTATACAGAAGGATGATGTTTGAAATTCTAACCTGGATCAAACTGCTTGGTGTGCGTAGTTTTTGTCCTGTTGTTACTGTGTATCTGAGCCTCTTCAGGTTCCAGCTTATACCAAGATTGCACACTGAGGTTCACCCCACTTTGTGTTTGCAAAAGTCAATTTCCTACTTCTCCAATGAGCAGCCCAGAACAGGAAGATGGTACCACCTGATTAGCCGGAGGCTCAGGCAGTTCCCAGAATATCCTACGCTCTGGGAAGAAAGAATAGAAGCTTTCAGAGCACAACTGACTGCTTTCCAAATGCTAAGCACAGGACAGCCTGGTGAACTAACCAGATGCAGAAAAAGGGTGGTGATAATTCCTCTATCTCTTCTATTTAGAGCATTGCCCAAAGAATGCCTCCACTGGGATGACATAATGTGGTTCATTGTGGTTTTCTTTCCGTCTTTTTTGTTGCCATTAAGTTTTTCATTTTCACTGAATTTTGTTATGGCCTCCATTACACCATACAGTCCTGTCTCCTAAAACTTCCACCTTCCCAACCAGTGAGCATGGCACCTGGGAGAGAAGGTGCCCAAAGTCAAAAGGGAAGCTCCAGAGGCAGCACTTTGACACATCATCAATCATGCCTGTCTCATGGTAGGATGAATCTAGTCCATTGTCAGGGAGAGAGGCATTTATTGACATTATGCACAAGAATTCTACAAAAATACACTTTTTTTTTTTATCAGAGAGAAGCATTCATCCTTTGGAATCTTCCTTCTGACCCAAACCTTCTGACACTCTGGCCTGGCCATTTAGAGTTAAAAAGGGATCCAACTGGGAGAAGTCACTTTCTCAGAGACCACCTTTATTTGGAGGCCATCATTACCATCCACCACATCCAAAAGCACTGTTCAGACTGGCCTTGGCTTCTTATCAGAGAATGGCCAAACTGGGCCATTGAATTCATTCACTTCGTTTAAAAAGAGCTCTAAGCTGGATGCCAGTGTCCTGGCTCTTTCTGGTCTATTGGCCTAGAACCTGTTTCCCCACAATGGCACAGAGCACATGATCTTGAGGACATCACAGAGGGAAAGAAAAATGGGTGTCTCTAATGAGAGGCACAGGCACAGTGTCCCTATAGCCCCAAGCAAGTCTTCCAGGGCCTGTTTTTAGCAAACCTGCATTTGAGCATACCAGCTGCTTCGGGTCTCACATGTACAGACTCTAAATAACCAAGCACTGTGATGCACTGTGCTGGGGAAGAGAAAGAGAAGGTGTCAAGGCCGGGTAACTGAAAGCGATGGGCTTAATTATCTGCTCTCTACTCACATTGACTTCCTCCTGAATAGCTTGCCTCAGTGTCTGTCAAAAAATCAACTTGTATTAGGCAGTAACACCAATCAGAGCAACTTAAACCAAAGACTTTACGTTTAGAACAGGGCAAGAGGCATGTTGTTGAGCTAAACTCCAAGCAGGGACATCAGCTCCAGAAACGTGAAGATCCACTGTGGATGAGAACAATAGAAAGAACACATATCTTGGAACCAATGAGACTGACTACTTTCCTCTTAGATCTCCATCTGTATCTCTGCTTCACTCATATAAGAACAGGATAGAAGAGTGTAAAGCCACATGCCCTGAATCTCTGTTCCCACACAAGGGCCAGGAGGTCATTGCCTCATGAAGGAATTCAGCCAAGGGTCCAGGGCTTGGCCTTCTCTTACTTAGAAGTATGCAGACGTTTTCAGCTCCCTCTTGTCCTTCACCACCAATCTGGTCTTGTAAGACTTGAGATGAGTGAGGCTGTCCTCACCGGCTTTTTACATATAACAAAATCTCCTACAAGAACACCCCAAAATAGTCAAGTACAATCATGAGTACAGAGAGAAACCCTTATTGTAGCACAGAAATGCTACCCTCCAAAAACTCATGCTGCAAAGTCTTCCTTTGGGAGATGCATGTGCCTACCCTGACTAGCTACACCAGGCTGCACACAGAGCGAGAAGGAGGCGCAGTGGGAGCAGAACCTCGTGGATCTTTTTTTCTCTCTGAAATGTGGGGGCTAAAACACAACAGAGGTTTGCTACTGTCTTCCTATAACCCCTGGGATTGCTGTGCCTCTCACCCAGCCCTTCCATTTCTTCTCTAGAACAGATATTCTCCCAGAAGGAGAATGTTAGTGGCATAAAGCAAGGTTTAAAAAAGAGAGGGTTCCACCTGAAACTAATATAAAATAATATTGAATGTAAACTGTAATTGGAAAAAGAAAAATAGTCAAAGGGATGTAAAGTACAGCATAGGGCATACAGTCAATAATATTGTAATCATTGATGTCAGATGGGTACTTTGTAAGGTAGGTAAATGTTTAACTACTATGCTGTATACCTGAAATTAATATAATAAAATATGTCAACTGTAATTAAAACATAAAAATATTTTTTAAAAGAGGGGCTCCCATCAAGGGATTCACCACAAACTGGATCCTGAAAGATGACATGGCAGCCAAAGAGGTATTCTGAGCCTCCAAAAAGGATATGACATCTCAAAGATAAGATTTATACATCTTGCCTGCTTGACTGAGAGAATCTTCAAAAGGCGCCTCTGAAATTTATAATCCAGCCCTGTGAAAAGATAACCCTGCAAGCAAGGAAAGTTGGTGGAAGATAGAAGAAGCCAAGGCCCAAAGCAGGGCTGTAAACATTGTGCTTTTCTAAGGCCAACCTGGTGCATAGTTTTGGCAACTATCGTTACATCTCCAAAAAGTGGTGAAGAATACATTTTGGGAGGAAAGCGTCTTTTCACATCCTAAAACAAAGTAGGGGGCTATTCTTGGGGAAGGAGGGAGAGAAGGTGCTCCTTCTTCAGTCAGAGACTATGGAGTGGCTATCTGGATAAAATCCCCCATCATGTTCTATGTTCATACCTATACACTGAGCACAAGGAAGGAATACCTGCACAGGGTTGAGGAAGTGACTGTGCCTACATTATTTTGGTAATGTGGCTCTAAAAAGGGTAGGAACTCTCTTGCAAAGTCAAGAAAGTAACAAAACCTCTCTGGACTTCCTGGCCAACCCCAAGCTAGCCAGACCCATTGGCCTCAGGAAAGGCCAGGTAAGTTCAGGTACCAGGATCCATGGGCCACAAGCCCTGAACTTGACCCCAAGGAATAGCAGGGGAAACTAGAGCTGCACCTCCGTCCACTTGGAGCTGTGCCTCCGGACTCAGTCCTCACCTCAGCAGGTTCTGGGGCAGTCAGGAGCCCTTCCAGGGATCTGACTCCCAGAGCCACCAAGGGGAATGGACACCCTCCCTGACGGGGCTACATTCCCTACCAGGACTACTCACCACCACGTGATCTTGAACTCATAGATGGGGCGCTTGCAATAGTAGTGGTTGATGAGGTGTTTGTCACACACCCCAATGCACTGGTGGTCCACGACAAGGCCCTGGGCTGACAGGTCTGTGACCAGGCAGTGCAGCAGGTCATAAACATCAGCCACAGCCTCCCAGGGCCCAAAAGACACATCCACTTCACAGTGGTGCTCAAATAGCTGCCCATCACTCTCACTCCGTTCAAAGCGCAGAGAGTTGAGAAGTGGACACTCATAGGGGGTGATAGGCATCTCCTCCTTGAAGACACAGACCTTGAGCTTGGCAAAGCGGGCCTTCCGCTGGACTGCACGTAGCCGGGCAATCTCCACGATCCGCTCCAAATGGTCTATGGGGATGAATACAGCAGCCATCACTGGGACGGGGCTTCACAGGAAGGGAGTGGGGCAAGGCAGTGGGAAGGCACAGAGCGCTCCAGTGATGGCAGGATCCAAGTGGGAAGAGTCAGATTCCTGGGGGAAGAGACTCTTTGGGCCTATGCAGGATATAGAGTTAAAGAGGGGTCATGGCTCTCCAATGCAAAAGGAAATCAAGGGGATGGAATGAGAACCATCCTTTTGAAATGTGATTTGATGACAGTCACAGGCAAGGTGGACCCCCTTAACCTGAATCTTTTCAGTGTGACCAAGAAAGGGAGTTGGATTCTCTAGTGTCTCAAGTCTACACATGAACCTTGTTCTGGTAGCGAGCTAGGCACTGCCAAATGCCTTGCAACCCTCCTTCCCCATATACCCTGGCTGTCCCAGGACCTGACCCCTCACCTTTGTAATAGGGCATGAGTCCCAGAAATGCCTGACGCACTTTCTCCCCCTTTAGTGGCTGCATGTTCTCCAGCTGCTCCAGGAGGGGCCCGATGGCATAGTACTGGGCCTCTTTGTACACAGCCCGCACACGTTCCCGGGGCGGCAGGTCCCCAGAGCGCAGGAAATTCAGCACATCTCTAGCAGGAAGGAAAGAGGGTTGGTGAGAAGGAGCTTATGGAACTGGGCAGTGCCACATAGTGGTTAGGACACAGAATCTGGAACCAGACCACCAGCTGTGTAACCCTGGGTTTGTGAACTTAACCTTTCTGTGCCTTGATTTTCCTGTCTGTAAAATGGGGGAAATAAAAAAAATTACTCCATAATATTAAAGGATTAAATGAGTTAGTATATAAAAAGTGCTTAGAAAATACCTGGCTTGGAGTAAGTCCTCAGTAAGTATTAATAGTTCTTATTAGCAGTACCATTATTATAATTACAATTATTATTAGGTATATATATATATATATATATATACACACACACACACACATATATATATATATATATATACATATATATATATATATATAGGAATAATGGAAAGATTACTAGTCTCTTACATACAGGATTGGGCAAAAGTAGGTTTACAGTTGTGCGTATACAGAACTATTTTCATATTGTTATTTATTAATTCTTATATTATTTTCCATAGGAACAACTGTAAGCCTACTTTGCCCATACAATCATTTACCCATTCTCCTGTTGATGGACATTTGAGTAGTTTCCAATTGGGGCTCTTAGGAGCAAAGCTGTGTGAACATTCCTGTATATAAGATGTGCTGTGAACACATGCACCCATTTCTCTTGGGTAGATGCTGGAAGTAGAATTGTTCAGTCATAGTGCATGTTTAACAAAGTGGCTGTAGCATTTTACATTCCTACAAGCAATGTAGAAAAGTTCCACATCTTCTACATATCCTTGCCATTAGTATTTTTCTGTGGCTATATGGAGAAGATCAAATGCCTAAATCTAACATCTGAACAAACTGGTTCCAGAATCTCAGAGAGAAGGGGGGAGGCCGAGGCAGCAAGAGATTAACCAAAGAATTTATATGCAAATATGCATAACCTATGGACACAGACATTAGTACGTAGGCTGGGCAGGGGAGGGTAGAGAAGACTAAATGCGGGGGGGGGGGAGGGCAGGTTGACATCTGTAATACTTTCAACAATAAAGAGACATTCTTAAAAATCACATGCTGCATTTTCTTAAAATAAAAATTCAGTTATTTAATTCATATTGATTGATTTCAGAGAGGAAAAGGAGAGGGAGAGAGAGATAGAAACATCAATGATTAGTCGATTGGCTGCCTCTTGCAGGACCCCCTACTGGGGATTGAGCCCACAACCCAGGAATGTGCCCTTGACTAGAACCGAAACCAGGACCCTTTAGTCCACAGGCTGATGCTCTATCTACTGAACCAAATCAGCTAGGGCTCTTTTCAAGTTGTTAGTGCTAAGAGTAATCCGATCCATCAATGGAAGGTGTGGCAGGCCTTTTCTGTGAGGATTTGTGAGTAAACTCCATGATTAAGCTGTCATCCCTCTAATTAGTCTATGACTATAATGCAACACCAGCTAACACTCACTACGTATTAATCTGTGCCAGCTACTATTATTTGTTATCTCACTGAATCCTTTCAATAATATTATGAGATAAGTGCCATCTTAAGTCCATTTTATAAATGAGGAAAAAGTGGAGGTTAAGGAACATCATTGCTCAGAAGTCACAATTAGCCAGAGGCTCAGATGCAGAAACAGCTGACTCCAAGTGCACACCCACAGTGGTCCAGAATGTAATCCAAATCACTCCTCATTGATCACAATGGGAAACTGTCCCAAGTGGAGGCCCAAGCAG
>PVJN01051204.1:0-14544 GCA_004026805.1 Lasiurus borealis | reverse complement strand
GAGAGCCACAGTTTGCTGACCACTGGGTTAGAACAATGTGGCTCTGGCTTCAAATCTCAAATCTCTGCTCTGCTGCAGACTCGCCATTGACCTTGGGCAAGACGCTTCCCAAGTCTCAATTTCTTCTTCCGGAAAAATGGGGAAATGAACTCCTGCCTGGGAGAGTAGATGGAAGATTCAGCAAGATGGCACATGTACACAGTTTAACCCAGTGTCTGGTACAAAAGGAGCGACTTACTGACATGCGCAGAGCACCCACTGCGTGCCGGCCTCAGCGCTACGCGCTCCCCCTGCATCATTTCACGTAAGTCTCCCAACATTCTTACGAAGTAGGGACTAGTATTACTGGCTCCACTTCCCACAGGAGGAAACTGAGGCTCAGAGAGATTACTTCCCCGAGGTCACAGAGCCAGGAGGGAGTGCTGCTGGGATTTCATTTCGAGCAAACTCCCACTCTCACTTTTTGCACACCTACTGTGTGCCCGGCTGGCAGCTAGTGGATGCAGCTGTGAGCAAAGAGTGGCCTCAGAACTCAGGTCCTCCGGCGCACCCCCCCCTCCCCTCACGGCCTGCCTTGGGGTGCTGGGCTGCCTGGGCCCTCAGACGTTCAGAAGGCCTAGCCGCTTTTGACCTTGAAGCTGGTTGGGCCCGCACAGCAGGGAAATATTCTACTGGCTCCTGCCGAGGCAGAACAAGGGGACGTTTGTGCCCAAAGGGGCCAAATTCAACTTTTCCCTCCCCTTTACTCACAACTCTCCTCCCACAGGCCTTGGCTCGCCGCCGGTGGCCCTGGACGGCCGGACATTCTCGGTGCGGCCTAGTTTTGTAAAGGAGGAAGCCGCTCCAGGCCACAAACACCGCGCTCTGTTAGGGTTTCAGCGGCCAAGTGGAAGATAAAAAACAACAAAACAATCGTATTGTTGCTCTGGGCGATTCTTCTTCCAGCTGCCAACCTGGGCTTGGTTAGGGGGTGAAATGGGGGGTGGGGTGGTAGGCAGACCCTCCCAGGGACCCCCAGCCTCCTCCTGCCATTTCCTCAGCGATAAAATAGGAGGGACGTGGTCTCAGGGGGTTGTCCTACGGGTTAAATGAGCAACGTGGTGGCAACAGTTCCTGGTACCATGCCTGACACAGGTAGGCCCTCGCTACAATGCCTGGGATTATGCCAAGAACTGTACCTGCATTTTCTACTTTGACCTTCTGCCAGCCCTTGGGATTAGCATTATGCCCATTTTACAGAGGAGGCAACTGAGCCTCAGACAGTCCCTGGTGAGAAACAGGGCCCAGGCCAGCCTGACTCAACAGGTGAAAAATCTGAAGGTTAAACAGGTGGAGAGAAACCCCAGTGTTTCAAGGTCCTACGTTGGGGAAAAGAAAGAAAGAAAGAAAGAAAGAAGAAGAAGAAGAAGAAGAAGAAGAAGAAGAAGAAGAAGAAGAAGAAGGAGAAGGAGAAGGAGAAGGAGAAGGAGAAGGAGAAGGAGAAGGAGAAGGAGAAGGAGAAGAAGAAGAAGAAGAAGAAGAAGAAGAAGAAGAAGAAGAAGAAGAAGAAGAAGAAGAAGAAGAAGAAGGAGAAGGAGAAGAAGAAGGAGGAGAAGAAGAAGAAGGAGGAGAAGAAGAAGGAGGAGAAGAAGAAAAACAACCCACATAAAATACAGCAATTGCAGGAATGTTTAGTGTGATAGGCCTAGACGTGAAGAAGGAATATGTCTGTCCTAACTCAATTCTCTGAATAAAGTAAGTGAATCAAATTGGACACGGATTACAGTAACTCTGTGTGTGTGTCTAATTATAATGTCTGTTTAAGGATGAAGCAAGGAGGGAACCATTTGGTCGTCTGCCACTGGCCAGGCACACGTAGATGCACGATAGACATCCTCTCACTGAATCCTCTCACCGGCTCTAGAAGGTTCTACAGAAGTGAAGCTGCCGTGCCGGGAGAGAAAGCCACTCTCCCACAGCCACCCAGCCAGGGGGAGGCGGTGTTCAGACCTGCGCTTCCTGCACCGAGCAGCCGGCAGAATGTGGATCGGACACTTTCTGCTCGTCCCGTCTCTTTGCGCATTCTCTCCCTTTTCCCTAGAAAGTAGCTCGAGGCAGCTTCTGGGATGGCCACATGCGCTCAGCAAAGAATAGGCAAGATCGTCCCGAAAAAAATCATCAAGTCCCGGGGGAGGTATTTCCGTGAACATTATGAGCGCCTCCAAGTTGGGCTCTAGGGCTACTTCTGATGAAGTGGATGTTTTCAGAGTTTACATTGTAAATGGAACCGGGTTTTTTTTTTGTATATTTTATTGATTTTTTTTACAGAGAGGAAGGGAGAGGGATAGAGAGTTAGAAACATCGATGAGAGAGAAACATTGATCAGCTGCCTCCTGCACACCCCCCACTGGGGATGTGTCCGAAACCAAGGCACACGTCTGCAACCAAAGCACATGCCCTTGACCGGAATCGAACCCAGGACCTCTCAGTCCTCAGGCTGACGCTCTATCGGCTGAGCCAAACCGGTCTTGGCTGGAACAGGTTTTATAAACGCTTGAAAGCCAGGCTACCAACTCCCCTCGCCCCGCAAATAACAAGGACCATGAATTGAGTGCTTGCTACACGCCCAGTTCTGAGCTAAGCACCTGTTTGAATCCTCAGATCAACCCTGTAAGAGGTGGGCCAGGAGCCCATCTTCCAGATGGGGAAACTGAGGCTTGGAAAGGGGAAGGTGCTAACCCGAGGTCCCTGCCCGACGACACGGCTGTCACCTGCCTCCGGCTCTAAAGTGGAGCCGTCTTTGTTGACACTGGGAGAACATGAGTTCTACTGCTCCTCTCCCCCTCCCTCACCACCTCCCCCAGAAAAACCCCCCTCACCTGGAGTGCCAAACTTCTGGAACAATGCGGCAGCTGCTGGGGGTGCAGGGTCCCGTCTCCTGACGGGAGGCTTCTGACTCTGGGGTGTCCTGTCCTCCGTCCTCTGTCCGCCAGCCGGGACTGGAGCTCAGGGTCAAAGTCCGGAGTTACAGACAGGGCACAGCTTGGCGCTGTGCTGCTGGCAAGGGATGGACCCAGGCCAGGCGGGGAGACCTCCCCCTTCCCCTCACTCCCCGTCCCTGAAAAGCTGCCTGACTTTCCTGGCTGATCCCAAGCCCCTGTGCCCAGTCCTCGGTGGCAGGGAGGGGGAGGCGGGGGTTCTTGGAGGGCTGATGGGCACAAGCAGGCCTGTCTCCCCGGCCAGCTGGAGGCGATCCTCTTTCTTCTCTGTCTGCTGCCGCCCTGGGGGAGGGGGGTCATTTCCTGGCCTGTAGGGGGCGGTAGGGGTGGTCATTTTGGCAGCCCAGAGGTCCCCCCACACACACACACCTGGGGCCGGCTAGTTGTATAAAGCCAAGAAGAGACCATGAGGATACATGGCTCTCTCTCTCTCTTTTTTTTAAAATATATTTTATTGATTTTTTGCAGAGAGGAAGGGAGAAGGATAGAAAGTTAGAAACATCGACGAAAGACATCGATCAGCCGCCTCCTGCATGTCCCCGACTAGGGATGTGCCCTCCACAAAGGTACATGCCCTTGACCGGAATCGAACCTGGGACCTTTCAGTCCGCAGGCCGGCGCTCTATCCACTGAGCCAAACCAGTTTGGGCGATCCGTGGCTCTTTGCTCGGTCTCCCAGGGAGACGAACAGCAGGGCTCCAGTCCCTCCTCTGCAGAGCCAGACCTGGAGCCCCTGCCTTCAGCATCATCAAATAAAAAGGTGGAGATGATCATCGGCCCCTCAACTGAAGGGTCCCAGGTTCGATTCCGGTCAAGGGCATGTTCCTTGGTTTCAGGCACATCCCCTGTAGAAGGTGTGCAGGAGGCAGCTGATCAATGTTTCTCTCTCATCGATGTTTCTGACTGTCTATCCCTATCCCTTCCTCTCTATAAAAAAATCAATGGAATATTTTTTTTTAAAAAGCATATGCAGTATTGGTATTTAATTTTGGAAAATGAGGTGCGGGGGGGATACCTATTGTTTTCATGACACAAAGCACAGAAAGTAACATTCCACAGAATATTCTTGGCTATTGGGTTAAGCTGTCCCCCCCCTCCGGGGTGGGGAGGGGGAACAGGGTGCAATTTTTAAAATCAATAAAATATATGAAAAAAACACACACAGAAAGCTGTGATACCCGTATTCAATGGTCCTGTGTGAATGGACCACTGGTTACTAGTCGAGTGGAAATGTGTTCAGGACAGACCATATTGATACGTGTACTGGGAGTTGAAACAGCACGTACACTGTGATCCCAGTTTTGGTACATGAAGTGGTGTGTTTATGTTAAACGTTTGGGAATATTTGCCCAAAATGTGAATTGGCCCCTTTTTCCTGCTGGTGGGATTGGTTACAGGGGATTAGTCTTTTCTGCTTTCTACCTCCCGTTTTGTATAAATTTTGTATAAACTCCAACCTCCACCTGGCGATTACCCCGTGTCTCTGTCTTTGCGGCCAAATTTCCCCTTTTGGGTGAGGACACAGTCATATTGGACCGGGGCCCGCCCTTATGACCTCAGCTTAACTTGATGACATCTGCGCAGACCCTGTTTCCAAATAAGGTTACACTCACAGGTCACGGGGGGAGGACTTCAGCTCATAACCCAGCCGTGAAATAAGGCTCCGGCCAACCCTTGAGGCCCAGCGACTCCCCTTCACAAAAGAAGGAAGTAAGCCTCAGGCAAAGGAAGTGCCTGCCCTTATTCCCAACTGCCAAGGCCACTTTGAAGCTGGCAGATTCCCGGGTTTTGACAGCAACCTGGTGGGGTTATCGTGTGACCCCTCTGCTCAAATGTCACCTTGTCTAGAGGTGCCCTGGCCACATGCCTAAACGGCCCCCTCCTCACCCTCTCGCCTCAGCCTGCTTTTCTCCAGCCTGTTGGTTAATTCTCACCTGAGAATATTTGTAATTAATTAATTTATTTATTTATTTTAAATATATTTCATTGATTTTTCTACAGAGAGGAGGGGAGAGGGATAGACAATTAGAAACATCCATGAGGGAGAATCATCGATCAGCTGCCTCCTGCACGCCCCCTACTGGGGATGTGCCCACAACCAAGGTACATGCCCTTGACCGGAATCGAACCTGGGACCTTTCAGTCCGCAGGCCGACGCTCTATCCACTGAGCCACACAGGTTTTGGCTTTCCATTGATTTTTAGACAGAGTAGAAGGGTGAGGGAGAGACAGAGAGAAAGAAACATTGAAGTGAGAGAGAGACACATTGTTTGAGTGCCTCCCTCACATGTCCCAGGGATGGAACCTGCCCTTGACAGGAATCAAACCCGGTACCCTTCAATCGGAGAGCCGATGCTCTAAGCACTAAGCAAACCATTTAGGGCTCTCAAGCCGCCCCCTCCCTTTTTAAAATATATTTTATTAATTTTTTACAGAGAAGAAGAGAGAGGGATAGAGAGTTAGAGACATCGATCAACTGTCTCCTGCACACCCCCTACTGGGGATGTGCCCGCAACCAAGATGCATGCCCTTGACCGAAATCAAATCTGGGACCTTTCAGTCCACAGGCCAAGGCTCTATCCACTGAGCCAAACCAGTCAGGGCTCTCAAGCCCTTTTTACTACTACTTGATACCATATTTCATTTATTTGAATCTGTGCCTCTCTTGTTCTAAGAACGTTACCAATATTAATTCATTTAAATATACCATATTTTGCATTTATTATACGAATGGCTTACACGGTTTGACTCTATTCCCACTTCCTCTCTCCCCTCCTAGGCTGTACTGGAAGAACCTCTGTCTTTTGCCTGAATTCTAAAGTAGAAAAACATGGGTTCAAATCCCAGCTTCATCACTCCCTAGCTACGTTACCTTGCAGGTGTGACTTAACCACTCCATGCATCAATTTCTTCATCCATGAAATGAGAATCAGAACAGTGTGATAAGAAATAAATAAAGAGGCCTAGCCCAGTGACAGACACAGGGACTGCAGGAGCACAGATAAGGGATATCTGATCTTCCTGTAGGAGGCGACCCTGGAGCGTGCACGGAAGACATTTAGATGTTAATAAGACATTTAGATGTTAATAAGACATTGAGATGTTAATAAACCACATCTCTCAACACCCTGGCAAATCACTTTGCATAATGGCCTAGCAGGCAGCAAATACTTTGCTGTTCTTTTTGTAAAAAATATATTTTTTTATTAATTTCAGAGAGGAAGGGCAAGGGAGAGAGAGTTAGAAACATCAATGATGAGAGAGACACATTGATGCCTCCTGCACCCCGAAACCTGGACATGTGCCCTGACCAGGAATTGAACTGTGACCTCCTGGTTCATAGGTCAACGCTCAACCAATGAGCCATGCCGGACAGGCAACTTCTTAGTAGATGCAAACTGAGCTGAGACTAGAAGAATGAAGTGAAAATTGATTAGATAAATTATGATGAAAAAAAATTAAGATGGGACGGATGGCAAGGGCTCCCTCCACTGGGTGCAAGGGAACTTTGGGGGTGCAAGGAAACTTCTAGCTGGTTCCCCTCCCCTAAACCCGGTTCTGTGAGGCCTAGAGACTAAGGCCAGGGGGCTTTGACACCTTTCCCCTCCCGCCCCAGCCCTTTTCACCAAAGGGTTTAGAATGACCAAAATTATAAAGAAAAACAGGGTCGAATCAAGACAGGAATCAGTAAAAGTAGCTTGCTGTGCCATAGTGGATCCTGATTCAAAAGGAAAAATCAGCAATACAGTACTGATCCTGTTGTTAAAGAAAAAAAAAGGTTGATATTTCATGCATTGTGGATTTTTTAAAAAATATAACTTAAAAAAAAAAGTTACACTAGAATATTATTTTTCACCCTGGCCAGCTAGCTCAGTTGGTTAGCGCATCGTCCGCTATGCCAAGGTTGCAGGTTTGATCCCCAGTCAGGGCACACGCAAGAAGCAGCTAATGAATGCATAAATGAGTAGAACAACAAATCGATATTTCTCTCTGTCTCTCTTTCTCAAAATCCATTTAAAATATTTCCATACACTTCCTCCAAAAAGCACGTCCGAGGCACTATAGTGCCTCCATTGAGAATCACCTTTGAGACAAATGATGTAGGAGGTCCTAACCCATGGGTCTGAGGGGGGAGGAGGGAGAAGGATCCAGGAGCTGCCTGGGTTTCTGGGTGATTAGAGAGATGGATGATGGGGCCCATTTGCTCAAGTGGGGAACAGGATTGGACCACTGCATTTGGGGGTGTTTGTGCAATGTGCACGCGTGGAAACTGAGGTGAGGGAAGGGATTCGGGATGAAAGAAAAGCTTGCTATTACCGAGTCAAGCCAGTACCTTGACTGATCCTTCTTGGTATCTTATTCCATGTCCCTATCTCTATCTCCCCCCCACCCCCCTCACACACACACACCCAAGACTGGCTACCTCTTCCCAGGATGACAACAGCAGCCTATGTGTTGGTCTCCCTGCCCCACAATCCATTCTCCATGCAGCAGCCAGAGTGCCCCCTAATTCTTGCCCTGGGTTCTCAGGAAAGCCTTTCCTGACCTCCCTGCCCCCCAAAAATTGACTGGTGAGAAGCTGCTAAATTACTGCAATCAAGTAGGTTCAAGTGTGAGGAAACGATTCTATATTTGTTTTCACTGGCCTGGGAACTTGAACTTATGAACTCTGCAGGCCTGTGCCCATGCCCGGATATACATCAGGCCTCCAGATTACCCTGTGGTTACCCACCAGACTCCTCCCGTATCCAGACCATCTGGCATCCAAACTGCCTCTCCTCTGACTGATAAAATGGTGCTGGACCAATGCTAGGGCTAAGAATGCAGGACCGAGTCTTCTCAAGAACGCACTTTTTATCAGAAGACGTTTTAACTTTCCTCTTTGGAATGTGTCTGGGTTTTTGCCTAGCTGGGTTTCGGGTTTGCAAACCCTAAGGCCCTTGAATAAATCTTTATCACTGATGTCTAGCCAAAGTTTCCTGATTCACTTATGCTCAGTTGACACTGGGTTTCTGAGACACGTAGAAGAATTCAGATAAAAAATATTAGCACACTAGCCGAAACCGGTGTGGCTCAGTGGGTAGAGTGTCGGCCTGCGGACTGAAAGGTCCCCGGTTCGATTCCGGTCAAGGGCATGTACCTTGGTTGAGGGCACATTCCCAGTGGGGGGCGTGCAGGAGGCGGCTGATCGATGTCTCTCTCTCATTGATGTTTCCAACTCTCTATCCCTCTCCCTTCCTCTCTGTAAAAAATCAATAAAAAAAAACTGAAAAAAAAATATTAGCAAACTAATTTTGAAAATGTACCTAGTACAGTTGCCACCCTTTTATCTATAGGAAATATGTTCCGAGACCCCCAGTGAATGTCTGAAACTGGATCGTACCAAATCTTTTTTTAGTACATCCTATATCTACATCCCTATGATCAAGTTTAATTTACATATTAGGCACAGTAAGAGATTAACAACAATAGCAAATAATAAAATAGAATAATGATAATGGTATACTGTAATAAAAGATGTTTGAAGGTGGACTCTCTCTCAAAATATCGTATTGCGCTCATCTTTCTTGTAATGAAGTGAGATGACAAAATGCCAAACCTATTCCTGAATCTGTGTAACCATCTCTTACTCGCAGTGAATGGATTGGTGTTGACTCATTTCAGAGGGGCTCTTGCCGAATGAAGTCTTACTAGGGTAGCAGTTCTCAACCTGTGGGTCGCGACCCCTTTGGGTGTCAAACGACCCTTTCACAGGGGTCACCTAAGACCATTCATTGGAAAATGCAGATATTGACATCACGATGCATAACAGTAGCAACATTTCATGGTTGGGGGTCACCACCACATGAGGAACTGTATGCAAGGGTTGCGGCCTTAGGAAGGTTGAGAACCACTGTACTAGGGGGTCAGTGCTTTCTGGCACGCTTTTTTCTGTTCATGCCCCACCCCCTCAAATGGAATGTCTTTCCATCTTAACTAAGCACTTGCCACACTCGGTGGCTATCATTTTTGCAGTTTGAGGTGGGACAAGAAAAACTAGCACGGATTTCTTATTCCTTCTTCACAATCCCCTGGATGGGAGAGCTCGTTCTTACCCTCGGTCTTAGCAACCTCAGCATGGAATTATTATTATTTTTTGTCTCTCTCCTTCACCTTGTCACTTAAAGGAAGCGCTGTAGGGCTTCTCTCTGGCATGCCCGAATTGTGATCATCGTTATCCTAGCACTCCGGGGCCCTTATTAAGTAAAATAAGGGTCACTTAGACAGTAGCACTGTGATACCGAAGCAGTCGATCTGATAACCGGCTACTAAGTGACTAGCAGGCAGGGAGCGACACGGGACAAAGAGATGATTCATGTCCTGGCAGGCCCGAGCCGGGTAGCCGGAGATCTCATCACGATCCTCGGACGGGTGCACGCTTTCAAGCTTACGAATGGTTCGTTTCTGAAACCTTCCACTTAATATTTCCCGACGGCGGGTAATTTCAGGTAAGGAAGGACCACCAGCATGGGACTCACTTTTGTAAAGTCCCCGAGGGCGGTCCTAATCTATTTTGCTCACAGTAGGTGCTCAGTAAATATTTCCTCCATGGCCGAAACCGGTGTGGCTCAGTGGATAGAGCGTCGGTCTGCGGACTGAAAGGTCCCAGGTTCGATTCCGGTCAAGGGCACGTACCTTGGTTGCAGGCACACATCCCCAGTAGGAGGCGTGCAAGAGGCAGCTGATCGATGTCTCTCTCTCAGTGGTTCTCAACCTTCCTAAGGCCTCGACCCTTGCATACAGTTCCTCATGGGGTAGTGACCCTGAACTATGAAATTTTGCTCCTGTGATGCATCGTGATGTAAATATCTGCATTTTCCGTGCTCTCGTCTCGTTGCTGTGCCAGAAAGAGGCTGGGAGCCAAACCCGGGTTTGAATAAAGACTCTTTGCTTTTGCAAAAAAATATAAATAAATAAATAAATGTATGTCTGCATTTTCTGTCTGTCTGCAAAAAATATATATAAATAAATAAATAAATAAATAAATAAATAAATAAATGTATGTCTGCATTTTCTGCTGGTCTTAGGTGACCCCTGTGAAAGGGTCATTCGACCCCCCCCAAAGGGGTCGCGACCCACAGGTTGAGAACCGCTGCTCTCTCTCATCCATGTTTCTAGCTCTGTCCCTCTCCCTTCCTCTCTGTAAAGAAAATAAATAAATAAATAAAATATAATTTTAAAAACATGCTTCATCAATGAATGAATAAATAATGAATGAATGAATGAGTGAATGAATGAAGTTCTGCAAAGACCGCCTGTCGGGGTGCTGGGCAGGGATCAGGGAGGCTTTCATTTTCTGCCTCCCCACCCTCTCCCCGGGCAGTCTCGGCGGCTGCGGGGCGCCCCCGGCCTCAGTTTCCCCGCCCGTGCAGCCGGGTCCCGCAAGCCGGGGGCCGGGCGCGCGGGGAACGTGCCTGGCGAGCCAGCCGGGGCCGCCCCGCCGCTGTGGCTGCCGCGCCGCGCACGCGCACGCGCGCCGCCCCACGCCCCGCCCCTGCCCGCCCGCCCCGCCCACCCCACGCCCCGCCCCCGCTCCAGGCCCCGCCCCCGCTCCAGGCCCGGCGCGCGCCGGCGGGGGCGGCGGAAGGCGGGGGGCGGGGGCGGCGGACGCGGACGGGAGGGGCGGGCCCGCCCGGCGCGGCTCGGCCCGGCGGCCGGTGCGCGGCTCCTGGAGCGCCCCGGGCCCGGCCCCGGCGGCGGCGGCGGCGGCGGCTCCGGCCTGAGGCCTCGGTGGCAGCGCGCGGCGCCGCAGCCATGGCCCTGGTGACCCTGCAGCGCTCGCCGACGCCCAGCGCCGCCTCCTCCGCCAGCAACAGCGAGGTGAGCCGGGCCGCGCCGCCGCCGCCAGGCCTGGGCCGCGGGTGCGGGTGCGGGTGCGGGGCGGGCGGAGGGCGCCTGGCGGCGGCGGCGAGGGGGCTGCTGCGGGCGAGCGAGCGGCCGGGGCCTGCGGGGGGCGCTGCAGACGCCGCCTGGGCAGCCGGACTGCGGGGGGCGGTGGGGGGGGGCCGGGCTGCGCGGGACGGTGTGAGGTTGTGGCCCCGCCTGCGTGAGTGTGTTTGCGGGGGTGACTCCCGTGTCAGGGTGACTGTGTGTGGGTGTGCCTCCGTCTCAGGGTGGCTGTGGGTGCGGTGTCACCCCGACTGGGCTGGCTGTGCAGTGAGGCTGTCTCTCTGTGACCCCCGCCTGGGGGTGACTGTGTGCGGCAGTGACCCCCGCCTGGGGGTGACTGTGTGCGGCAGTGACCCCAGCCTGGGGGTGACTGTGTGTGGCAGTGACCCCAGCCTGGGGGTGACTGTGTGTGGCAGTGACCCCCGCCTGGGGGTGACTGTGTGTGGCAGTGACCCCCGCCTGGGGGTGACTGTGTGTGGCAGTGACCCCCGCCTGGGGGTGACTGTGTGTGGCAGTGACCCAGCCTGGGGGTGACTGTGCAGACACTGTGTGTGGCAGTGACCCCGTCTGGGGGTGACTGTGCAGGAGACTGGATGTGCACCTTGAACACCTAAAGGGGCGACCGTGTGAGAGGCAGGTTCTGAGGTTTGTGACCCTGTGGCTGGGCTGGGCCTGTCCTGGAGCGCCTGGCCGTGTGTCTGGGAGGCTGTGTGTCCGGGAGGCCGTGTGTCCGGGAGGCTGTGTGTGACTTTCGCTCCTGGGACCCTGTGGCCTGTGTGTGCGATGCGGTGAGCGAGGCCACCGGGTGCCCGGGACGGGGTGAGATTGTTCCCCGAAGGCACGCCCCTGGGGTTCCGGCTCCCGGTGTCCCCGTGGCTGCGCCTGGGTCCCCGTGGCTCAGGGTGCCGGGCGACCGCGTGTCTTACGTCTTTGCGTGCAGCCCAGTCTGCGGCTTTCCTTTCGGTCGCATCACTGGGGGCTGCACGTTGACGTGCCTCTGGCCCGGTGGCAGAGGCTGAGGCCGGGGCTTCCCGCTGCACAGGTGCATTCTGGGGATGCATGGTTGCCCCGCACGGGTTTCCGTGTGACTGTGTGTGTGACCTGGCCCGTGTATGTGGCTGGTTCCTCGTTCCCGGGTCGGTTGGGGGATTGGTCCTCTGAGTCTGCACCGTCGAGCCGGACGGTGCCAGGCTGGGTCTGGGCCCTGTGAGCAGGTCACTGCTGCAGCTGCAGGGCTGACGCTCTGGACTCGGCTCTCGCTCACCTTCTCTTGGAGAACCAGTGAAGGCCTCTGGTCTCAGCTCATGTCCGTGGCCAGGCTGAGCGCTGGCGTGCAGACCCCGCGGCTGCAGGAGGAGACCAGGCACTGCGTGGAGAAGGGAGAGGAAGCTGGAGGAGGGGGAGCCCCGAAGGCCCAGGAAGTGGCCCCTCCAGCCCAGGAAGTGGCCCCTCCAGCATCTGCCAATCAGGCCCCTTCTCTGCGGGGGGAAGTTGGCTGATGGCAGGAAAGACTTTGTGTGTGTTTGCGGGAGAGACAGAGAGATGAGGGCCTGTATTTAGCCGAGGTAGCCCTGTCTGTCCCACCGGCTCCTGGTGGGGTAGCTCTCTGGCCTGTTTGGCCGGGACTGGCAGGAACATCCTCAGAGTGGCTGCCCCCTCCTCACCCGGAAAGGCGGCAGATGAGTTATCTTGGCCTCAGACAGAAGATTCTAACAGTCCCTCCTCTGCACGTAACTGAGGAAGAACCTAGAAGTCAGGCTGCAGTGCTAGTAGCTTCTGTCCTGTCCACAGAGACGTCTGCCCTCCCATCACTGCTGCCTCGCAGGTGACCAAGTGCCTCTATGCCAGTGGTTCTCAACCTGTGGGTCGCGACCCCTTTGGGGGTCGAACAACACTTTCACAGGGATCGCCTAAGACCATCGGAAAACAGATACTTATATTATGATTCATAATAGTAGCAAAATTACAGTTATGAAGTAGCAATAATTTTATGGTTGGGGGTCACCACAACATGAGGAACTGTATTAAAGGGTCGCGGCGTTAGGAAGGTTGAAAACCACTGCTCTGTGCACTTAATCTCGCTTTTCCTTCTCAAAAACGATGTGAGAGGAGGGAAGGCTTTGGCGTCAGGAAGGGCCTCTCATCCTGGGTCTCTGCTTCCACACCCCATGTTCCCTGTTACTCGCCCCTGATCCAGTCCTGACTTGATACATTTAGAAATTTTATTTTTTAGCAGATATATATATGTGTGTGTGTGTGTGTGTGTGTGTGTGTATGTAATTCACATACCATAAGTTCACCATTGAACGTGTATGATTCAATGGCTTTTAGGCTATTTCACAAGGTTGTGCAATCATCACCTCTACTTCCAGAACATTTTCATCACCCCAGAAAGAAGCCCCCCCACCCTTAGCCATCACTCAGAGCCTTCCTCCACCACCCTTGACCCCCACGCTGCTCTTACCAGCTCTAGACAACCACTAATGCACTTGCTGTCTCTGTGGACTGGCCTATTCTGGGCATGTCATATAAGTGGGATAATAGACTACGTGGTCTTTTCATGTTTGGCTTCTTTCACTTCCCTCATGTTTTCAGGGCTCAGCCACATCGTACCACACGTCAGCACTTCATTCCTTTTTACTTCCGTGGTAGAGATGTGTACCCCATTTTATTGGACACTTGGGGTTTTTCCACTGGAGGCATTTCACCGGATTCTGTGAAGCATTATGTCCTCAAGGTGCCCGGGACCCAGTCCGCACAGAATCATCCTCAGCCAGCTTTTACTGGACGTGAGTCCAGTCATCAGCAGCATGAGTCGCTCAGTGGGCCAGCCGGGGCAGGGGCAGTTTCTGGAAGGCAAGGCTTCCAGGTGGGGATGAGGCATGAAGAAGCAGCAAGACAGAGCAGGGAGCGAGCAGGCTTGGGCCGGACAGAAGTGGGCCAGGCGGCCCTGCCTGGGGCCTCCCCTCCCTCAGGTTACTCCCCCTCTCCAGGCCTCCACTCATTTGAGTTCCCTCAAATGTATATATTCCCCCGTGGGCATGCTCTTTTGACATGTGTGGTTTGTCAGACTGAGCTTCCCTTGCCTTCTATCCCGAGAATCACAGAGAGAGAGAGAGAGATAAAGAGAGAGAGAGCCAGGACCAGTTTGGCTCAGTGGATAGAGCGTCGGCTTGAGGACTGAAAGGTCCCAGGTTCGATTCCGGTCGGGGGCATGTACCTTGCTTGCGGGCACATCTCCGCTGTGGGGCGTGCAGGAGGCGGCTAATCGATGTCTCTCTCTCATTGATGTCTCTGACTTTCTATCTCTCTCCCTTCCTCTCTGTAAAAAATCAATAAAATATATTTAAAAAAAAAAAAAAGAGAGAGAGAGAGAGAGAGAGAGACTATTCAATGGTCTTGAAGTATCTACCGCCAGATCACTTCCTCATTCATCAGAATTCTTCTCTGAGTGAGAGATACTTAGGGCAGCTGTTTCCTGACCCGGCCTGCCCTGCCGAGTGGCGTGGGAACGGAGGGAAATCACGGCCTGGTCAGCAAACTACACTCCTCGCACTTTTGGTTGTTTCCCCTTCCCCCACCCCATCTTTCATTATCTCACTAACCTTGTCTCATTCCTTTGTGAGCACAGAGCAGA
>PVJN01051203.1:0-14545 GCA_004026805.1 Lasiurus borealis | reverse complement strand
CGGAGCACACTCATTATTTCCACTGTCTTCGGAAGCAGGGGTGATGCCTGCTGACAGACGTCTCCATTAAAGGCACTAGGAGGAGTCAGGGTTATCTGTCTTCCGTGCAGGAATGGGGGGGGGGAGCCCTCAGACTGGGGCCTGAGCACCCATGGGAGCTCACCAGCCGGAACACGGGAGCTGAGCTGGAACCCCCAATCCCCGGGAGGGCCTGTGGGACGCCTTGGAGCTTCCTGAGGGGCCCCAAGAGCCCGCAGGCAGTGAGTGAATCAGGGGTTCTAGGTGGAGGTGATTCTATCCCGTCTACTGACGTCCGACTGTGGGTTCGAGTCCCCGGTGTGATTTTGGGCAAATCCTCTCCTAGGTTTTACTCATTCCAGACCCTGCCGTGAAGGCTTTGGCAGGTAAACGAGGGAAAAAGACAAGTCAAGGGGGTCATTTTGATAGAATGGTATGTACTCTCCTGGGGGTAAACCCAGGAGGTCACGAGAGGAGAGGTGGGGCCCTCACACAGCCTCTGGGGGTCAGAGGTGGTCCCCCAGGAACGATGCCCAGACCCTAGTTCAGAGGCTAAAGGTTTCAGAGGGAAGAAGCAAGAGCTCAGGTGAGGGAAGAGCTTGGGCAAAGGTGGGGAGGTGGGAACAGGTGTGGGGGACCCCCAAGCTGTTCTCGGCACTGGTCAGGGGTCCCGGGAGGGTAGGCACTAGCTGTGCATCCTTAAAGGCCTGTATCCATCCGCCGGGCTGTGTTCTGGGGCCGCTCGTGGATCTTCAACACGGAGAGCCAAGACTGTATTTACACTTTGAAATCCTGTCTCCGAAGGCCAGGTGTCGGAAAGATGGCACGGGCAGGAGCAGGAGCAGGAGCCAGCAGCGTCCGAGAGACACAGGTGGTGCATGATAAGCGGGGAGGAGGAGGAGGCACGGGCTCGAGAGCTATTCAGGGGTCCGGTGACTCAGACTCGGCGACAGCTTTGTTCTCAGCAGGAATTCACGGAACAACGGCAGAGTTCAGCGCAAACTCCTTTCCGTTTCTCGAAAATCAAGTAACACGTTTCCCTCGGGGAGGAGACAAAGGTCAGAGGCGGGAATCGATTTTTTTTTTTTTTTTTTAAAGCAACCGCTGCCCTGGAGCAGACAGCGCCGTTCCCCGCGCAGCCAGGTGCCGCACCTGCTCCTCGCAGATGCTACTTACGCGCAGCGATTATCTCAATTACACGTCTTGGTTGCTGGAACGGCTCCCGTGTGCAGATTAGTTTGTTTCCGGGGGAAGCATGTCATGGGAATTAATTAGTAATCGGCTCCTGAAGAACAGGTGTCATTAGACAACCGGCACGTGGCCCTCCTCTACCTGTTTTCACGAGGACTTGTAAAAGCGGGCGCCCAGACTCCATCGCGGGGCAGGGAGCCAGCGGGGAGCACTGTACTTTCTGATGGTTTTCTACCGAGAGAACCGTTTCAAGTCCGTGGTCTGGGGTCCTTTCTCTCGGCATAAGAAGTCCAGGCACATCACCCCCTTTTTGAAAACATTTGTTTTGATTGACTTCAGAGAGAAAGGGAGAAGGGGAGAGAGCTAGAAACACCAATGAAGAGAGAGAATCATTGATCGGCTGCCTCCCACATGCTCCTTACTGGGCATTGACGCTGTAATCTAGGCATGTGCCTTTGACCAGAATCGAACTCATGATCCTTCAGCGCCTACTGACTAGGACACCCCCTTTTGAGGAGGCTCTGAGAGGCAGAGTGACTTGCCCCAAGTAATACAGCCAGTTAGGCAGCGGCAGCAGGATCCGAACCCAAAGGGGCGTGTTTTTCTGCCTTCCTCCCGAAGGTCTCCGTGTTTCATCACCAGGGTTTTGAACCCCAGTTATTAACGGAGACAGAGCCAGGCTCTCAGTAGAGGGAAACTTGGCAGAAAGAGCCAAATCACTTTCTCAGGATTCCAGATGGGGCCTGGGCACGCTGGCCCTATGGGCAGAATGAAGAGGCTCCGTCTCTTGGACCTTCTGTGCCTCTAGCCCAGTGGTCGGCAAACTCATCAGTCCACGCAGCCAAATACCAACAGGACAATGATGGACTTTCCTTGGAGAGCCACCTTTTTTAAACTTCAACTTCTTCTAATGCTCCTTCTTCAAAATAGACTCGCCCAGGCCGTGGTATTTTGTGGAAGAGCCACACTCAAGGGGGCCAAAGAGCCGAATGTGGCTCAAGAGCCGCAGTTTGCCGACCTCTGCTTTAGCTGAACCTGGCTTGCCGCTGGGGCTACAGCTAGACCGGGAACCCTGCCATTTCCCAAGTGGTCTGAGCATGCCCCTCTCTGCTCGGCGGCTCGCTATGGCTCCCTATGACCCTGGGGATGGAGCCCAAACTCCTCAGCCAGGCTCACCACCGCACTCAGGAGTCACCCGCAGCTGCAGTAAGGACGCCCTCTTTGGCTAAACCCGACATGCCACCGGCCTGCTGCTCATCACCCCGCTCGATGGCCGTCTGCTGCCTGGGTCGAGGGCAGGACCCTGCGGTCTCCTCCTCGCCCCGCAGTCTGGCCTCGAATTCACCCCAGAGCGGAGGCCGGATCGATATGTGCGGAAAGCCTGCGGTTGTCTGCGAGTTCATTCAGACACTCCCTCAGCCTCACGCGGACGGGGAACCCGCTCCTGAGGTTAACCACAGCCGCGGCTCGCCAGCTGTCAAGGCTGCAGCGTGGGCTCCCGCTCCCGAAGCCCTCGCCTGCGTGGCCCCACTGGCCTCGACAGGCCCCTGGGACGCCAAGCAATGTCACCCCGCTTCAGGAAAAGGCTCGAGGCGGTCCCGTCACTTGTTGGCGGTCACAGAATTAACAAGGGCCGGGTCCATTGGTCCGAACTCAGATTCATTTGACCGTCGGTGGAACGCTAGTATAAACTCACCGTCCATTTTCTCATCGGCAAACAGATGTGCTGCTGCCGAACAAGAAGGGGTTTTTGTTTGTTTTTTAAGAATAAATGAGCCCCATGGCTTCCAAATGCTGGGCCTAAGACCGGCATCAGAATCTCCTGATGTGACTGTTTAAAAATGTAAATCCAGGGTCCCAACCCAGATTAAAATAAATAAATAAATAAATAAATAAATAAATAAATAAATAAATAAACAAACAAATACACACACACACACACACACACACACTATATATATGGATGGGATCCAGAAATTAGTGATTTGTAACTAACCTATAAGTTATCTGAGGTGCAGCCAAGTCTGGGGACCCCGAGACACCTGGAAAAGCCTGGAACACAGTAGGTACTTCACAAGCGTTATTACACAAACTGAGTTGTGTGGGTCCGAAACTGCTGCAGCCTTCAGACACGTACTGCTGTGTGCCCTTGGGGAACTTACTCGACCTCTCAGAGCCCGGTTCCTTGTGAGTAAAAAATGGGTCAAACTAGAACTCTCCACCCGCTGGGGCGTTGGTGAGGGTTACTCATAGCCCACTGACTGCTGCCCACACTGTCTGCAAGTCCCTTCAACTGCAAACCAACCCCAGTCTGTCCCTCCACCACCTCCATCAGCCCTGAACCCAGGTGACCGCTTCCTCTGGCCTGGACGGGTGCGCGAGCCTCCTAACAGCGCCTCCTCTCTCCTCCTCGGTCCTCCCTCCACAGAGAGAGTCATCCCCTGAAACGTGTATCAGCTGGTCTGGCACGCTCTGTTCAGCATCTCCCAAAGGCTTCTCAGCACCTTGGAATAAAACCCAAACCTCCCAGGGCCTGCACGGTGTGTGGGCTGTGGTCCCCGCTGCCTTTTCCCTCTCCCTGCGTGGTTTAGCTGACCCCCCAAGTGAAACCAGACCCCCTGCCATGCCCTATTCCAGAACCTCCCTTCCTTCAATACCTGAATTAAGGCGTGGTCTTTCTATCTATGTATTTGTATCATTGCTTGCTGGTCTTCTTTCCCATCAGATGTGGGTTTTACGAGGGAGGGTTTCATACTTGTCTCATTTACCTTATGTACCCGGACCTACCACCTCGTCTGACACACAGTAGGCACCGGAGAACGGATGAATGAAACGGCTCAGCGCCACGCCCAGCACTTAAGATGCAGCCAGTGGCCAACTCAGCATCCAGTCTCCCTCCCCGCTCCTGTCAGCCCTCCCTGCCTCCGTCCCTGGAGCCTCCAGGTAAAGGACAAACACCGTTCATCGGCGAGGAGACGCCGCCGTGCCCCATGTCATCATGGTTTTATTTGATTAGCTCCGACTCTGGCATCCGGGACACGTGCGCTGGGAGACAAAGCAACTGTACCCTGACCTCTGGTCCTCGCGATGCCATCCTTATAACAATTTCCATGACAACAGCAACAGGAAGCCAAGGCTGTGGATTCCCTTTGATAGGAGCCGGATGCAGAGACGGGGGAGAAAGGACCTTTAGAAGAATGGAGCTCTTTGATTCAGCTCAAGGCGCCTTCATTAAATACCACTAGTTTGCAAAAACACACATTTTTACCCAGCAGAGGGAGATTTCTTCTGAATACTAAAAAAACCCCAACAACAAAAAACAAACAAAAAAAAACCAAAACCATCCTGGTTCCTTTCAAGAACTCTCACCTAGCCGAAACCGGTTTGGCTCAGTGGCTAGAGCATCAGCCTGCGTACTGAAGGGTCCCGGGTTCGATTCCGGTCAAGGGCATGTACCTACGTTCCCAGTAGGAGGTGTGCAGGAGGCGGCTGATCGATGTTTCTCTCTCATCAATGTTTCTAACTCTCTATCCCTCTCCCTTCCGCTCTGTAAAAAAATCAATAAAACATATTTTTAAAAAAATAACTCTCTCCTGTGGGGAGAGGAAGGCTCGCACGGGGTGGCGTCGCAATATCTGGAGGGAGACAGGCAGAGGACGTGGCCCCGCTAAGGGGGCTGGCATGAGCCCTGGATGCTGGCCTCTGTCTGAGAGCATGGACATCTCTGCCCACTGAGGCTCAGGGCCTGCCACCCACGTGGTTGGCCCCCTGTCAGGGGTTCCTGGGGCTGAGGGCTTGCCCAGGTCACGAATTAAAACCAGGATCACCTGGACAAGCCCTGGAAGAGAAGGCGCCGATGAAGGAAAACGGCTAAGAATCACAGAACCATCAACAGAGGAGGGCCTTTCCCCGTGTGTCTTCTGGTTTAACAGGACTGCACGTCCGGGTGTGCTTTCCACACCCCATAAGCCTGGTGTGATGCTGAGAAAAACATCAGACAATCCCAGTTGGGAGGACGGTCTACAGGACACCTGGCCACGACTCCTCAAAACCATCAAGGTCATGGAAAACCAGTTAAGATTGAAAAACGGTTCCAGGCCGGAGGAGACGGGGCCGGCAGGACAGCTAGACGCTGTGCAGTGCCCTGGGTTGGGTCCAACAGGGGACAAGGATCTGACCCACTGACACCTTTCGGCGCCTGCCACCTGGACCTCACCGTCTCCACCTGGCACCAAGCACACCAGCTCGCGTCCCATCCTCCATGCCAGCCTGGCCTCACATAATACTGGCCCTCAGACCCGCTGCTCTAGGGCTCTTCTAAGGCAGCCGGGCATGGTGGGGCCTGAAGACCTGGGTTCGAACCCTGGCTCTGCTACTTTATGACTCTGTGACTGAGGACTCAGTGCGATATCCTGGGTAGGTGGCAGCGGCGATCAGCATCATCTCACAGTCCCTGCCTGTGGCATTCCAATACGCAAACGACTATTATTTGTGGTTGTTGGTTGTACCTCGAGATACGAGTTTAATTCGTTCCGTAACCTTGAGGCGTGGGAAACTATGAGACGCTCAAGTCGCGGTGAACTGGTGGGTCGGGTGCAGCCTGCCGATCCGCGCGATGACTCCTATCTCAAATGTTGCCCGTATTTCAAAGCAAAAATCGCTCGCTCGACGGCTCGTATCTCAAAAATCTCGTATGTTAGGGCACTCGTATCTTGAGGTACCGCTGTAACAGGTTTCCCTATCAGTGCTATGACTACCAGTTTCATACCCAGTCCTGACCGTCAATGCGGGAATGCAGCCACATATATACAAACACACAGTCCCACCTGCGTACACACACAGGCCCGCACTCAGGCCTTCTGCCCCAGGACCCTGATCCGCCCAAGCACTCCAGCTGCGCCCCATTTCAGCCCTGAGGAAGGGAAGAGACGCCTCAGTCACTGACAAACCCCTCTTCCTCAGGGGCCACCTCCAGGGGACCCATCAGCCCTGGGAACGTCTGGGAACGTCCCCCACCTTAGGTCAGCACCGCGGCCACACGCACACCCGGCGGTAGCGCCGCTCCCCCAGAGGCTGCGCCCTCTCCCCGTGAGGGGACCCACCTGGCTGTGCACCTTGTCCAGCTCCTCCTTGCTGACCGACGCCTTGCCGTCCTCCATGGTGCCCAGCAGGACCTGCACGTCGGACAGCAGCGCGTGAGTCCTCCGCAGGTCCCTCCGCAGGCGCTTCTCCACGTCGAAGTCCCGGTGGCCGATCTGGAAGCCAAGGGAAGGCACTCGTGAGCTGAGATGGCAGAGCAGCGGCCAGGGGCCCAGCTCTGTGGAACCGGGTTCCCTGGGTTCAAATCCTGCGCTTGCCACTCGCTGCAAGACCTTGAACCAGACACGGTTTCCTCTCTGAGCCTCAGTTTCCTCATCTGCAGAATGGGAATGGTAACACACACACACACACACACACACACACACACACACACAGGGCTGCTGTGAAAATGACGTATGTGCTTTGCCTAATAACAGCACAGATGGGAGCTATTGCTACCGTTAGCCCGGCCTGGAAAGATCCAGTCATTGTGTCTCAGTTTGGCCCCAGACACCAAATGGCCTCCTCACCTGGCAAAGGAGCCCACGGGTCAGGGGAGGCCTCTGCTGGCAGAAGCCAGGACGGCAGTCACCCCGGAGGGGCAGTCACTGCAGAGGGCAGGAGGGGTTTCCGGGGCCTATCCATGTCATTGATCTGGGCGCTGGCTTCGTGAATTTATAGAAATCAGTTGAGCTGCACGGATGGGGCATGGTGTGCTTCTCTGCATGCATGTTCCACGCCAGTAAATAGGATTAACATAGCTGCGCAGCTTTCCAAGCTCCAAACCAGCCTTTCTGTCCCCTGAGCCGGTCCCCTCTGCCAGGTAAGGACGGGCTGACAAGGCCTCTTTCCCCAGAGGGACCGTACCCAGAAGCGAGCAGATGCCTTCCTCAGAACTCTGAAGCTGCACCCTGACCTCGCACCAGGGACGTGACCACTGCCCGCAGACAACACTACAGACAGACAGACCAAGGGAGACAGATGGTGCGGGCTCAACATGAACCCCTCACTCCACCCCCAGACCACGGTCTCCCCTGAAAACAAGCAGCAACTGGGCCCTGAGTTGGCATCTCTGCAAGAAGCAGCAGCGCCCTCCTCTTCAGGGGGCCAGCGGGAAGGACACGGCGCCATCCATTCGATGAGGGTGTCACAGAAAGTGGGGCCCAGCTGCCGCACCCCCGGGACTCAGCCTCTCCACATCCGGGGACCTGGGTCTCTGTGGCAAGCACAGGCATTTCCTGAAATGCTCCCCATGGCCCGGGTGCTGGAGAGCAAAGGTGGGACTGAGGAGGTGGCAGCCCAGGCTTTAAACCCTGGCTCGCCACCTACTAGCAGCGGGGACTGTGGCTGTGTTAGGTCACCGCTTGGAACCTGAGTGTCCTCGTCTGTCAAAGAGGAGGTTAAAGAACACCCCGATCCTCGGTGAGACAGAAATCAGACGTGATGATGGATCGGGAGACGCTGTGCGTGCTGCGAGGGCTTTACAAAAAGAAGGGGTGATGGGCGTTGTCTGGTGGCTGGGAATGCACCCCTTCAGACTCTGCGTTACTCCTTCTCTACCACCAACTTCTCTACCACCGGCTTTGAAAAACGAATCAGTTCTTTGTCCTCAGATGCATTGCTTTACATTATAAATGCTGGAGATTATATATATAGATATAGGGTGTCCCCCCAAAATATACACACGCACACTCTGAATCATTATACAGGCAGTGGTTATTAAAATACATTTCATTTTCAGCTGTTAAAGTGTGTGTGCAGGTTTTGGAACAGCCTGTACAATATGATATACATAATATACGTTTTACATGTATATTCGCATCCTCACCTGCGGAGCCGCCGAGCTGAGGCCTGGGCATTTTGCCAGGCCTCTGTCACATGTCATTACACTGAACTCCTGTGACAATCTCTTAACAATAGACATTATTATTATGACTGGCTCTATCCAAGTGATAATAGCTTACAGATACAGCGGGATGGGTGTCAGACACTGTTCTAAACACTGGGTGGATGTCAGCGCGTTTCGTCGTCATAGTGAGCCTCCGAGCTGCGCAGAAGCATCGTCCCCATTTCACAGATGCGGAAACTAAAGCTTATGGAGGGGCAGCAGTTTGCCCAAGGTCACACAGTGAGCAGTAAGTGGCAGAGTTCGGGTATGAACCCAACTTTGCTGACTGCCAAGAGGCCCTTTTTGTGAACTGTACGATGAGAGAGAGGTGGTTCGCTCTTCCCACTGGAGAAATGAGTCAGGGAAGCCGAGGAGCACGGTCCCGCCCAGGCCGGGATGGGATCGGGAAGACCCTTAGATGAAGGGGACAGCTCGGTGAGACACGGGGCGGGCCCTGCAGGTGGAAGGCATTGCGAGTACTCAGCCTTGTATCTCCTGTTCGGGGGATTAGCATGAGGGTCTGAAAGATGGGGGTGGGGCAGGACACAGACTTATAGCTGACAAGCCAGACACCGAGCAGGCAGGTGATCTGCCCCAGGCCATGCCCTAGCTGTGCAGGGCTTGAACCCGGGCAGCCGGCAGCTGCCTGCAGGCCTCTAACCATTGTGCTATGGTGCCTACTGGAACCCAGATCCCCACTTATTCACGTGAGCCCAGGCCCTGTAGCATGCCTGCATCCAAGCAGTGTGCCTGGCACCTCATTTTGGTGTCTGGTCTTGTGCGGCACACATCCTGAAAAGAAGTGCCTTTAATTCTCCCTCGGAGCACGCTGGCATCGGGCACACCCCCGGGTACTGGCACTGACAGGGCAGGAGGGATGGCTCAGATTCTACCCTCTTCTCTGCCAGAACGGCCCCGACCACGCTGCCACCATCTCCTTTCCCAAGGGCTCATTGGGAAGGAAATTCACAGCAAAGTCTCAGACCGAGGCCTCCTCCCCTCCATAATGGATGGCCCAGGAGGGGAGGGTGGAGGATAGGACTCATTAGGTTAATGGGAAACGAATGGCACTCCGCAAGCCCACATTTTACAGCACAAAGATTCAAATGTAGATAAGGCTGGTGAATAATTAACCAATAAATCTGAGTAATGTTTAGTGTTGTTGTGGGAAGCCGTGGTCAAGCTCGACTGTTTCGTCATTAATAATAAAGGCAGCCCGTCGGGGGCCGCTGTTGAGTGTCTGCGGTCACAGAACGCTCTGAGCAGGGGAACAATGGGATCTGGAATGGCTGTGAGGGATAACCAAGCCCCTTTGCAGGTGGGAAAATGGAGGCTCGGCCCAGAGAAGGTGCGTTGCTGAAGGTTGCACAGCAAATTAAAGGCAGGAATGGGCTGACTTAGAATAATCTGAAAAATGATGGGTCAACAAAAGGATGATTCTAGTTAACTAGATCTTAATCATTTTTAAAAAATATATATTTTATTGATTTTTTTACAGAGAGGAAGGGAGAGGGATAGAGAGTTCGAAACATCCATCAGCTGCCTCCTGCACGCCCCCTACTAGGGGATGGGCCCGAAACCAAGGTACATGCCCTTGACCGGAATCGAACCTGGGACCTTTTAGTCTGCAGCTGATGCTCTATCCACTGAGCCAAACCGGTTTCGGCTTTCTCATTTTTGAAGAAGCATGATGTTCTATTTTAAAAAACACAGGCTTTCAAGTAACAGACGCATCATTTCACATCCACACGGGCCACTGAGAAGCTCTGTGGTGCTGGGCCATTTGCTTTACTTTTAAGCTTCACTTCTTCCATTTATAGGTAGAAACTAATGCTACCCCCCCCCCCCAGCACTGTTGTGAAAATTAAATCAAGTCTGTTAGGGGAAATTATCATGAAGTGCTTATCTTAAAATGTGTGGTGACCACCACAAGAATAGAAATATGACTTGCGGCTTCAGCACCGGCAGAGAGCAAAGTGATCACAGAATGCCTACATGATCAATCTATCCCAAAGCAGGAAACAGTCAAGCCAAAAGCAACAAAAAAAAAGGGGGGGGGGGAGGAAGGGGGAGGGACAATGAACCAACAAATACTAAACACAAAAGAAGAGACCAGAAACCAGAAATAAATTCAAATATGTCAGTCATTGTAAGAAATATAAGTAAGCCGAAACAGGTTTGGCTCAGTGGACAGAGGGTTCGCCTGCGGACTAAAGGGTCCCGGGTTCGATTCCAGTCAAGGGCATGTACCTTGATTGCGGCCACATCTCCGGTGGGGGGCGTGCAGGAGGCAGCTGGGGTGATGTCTCTCTCTCTCATTGATGTTTCTAATTCTCTATCCCTCTCTTTTCCTCTCTGTAGAAGATTCATAAAATATATTTAAAAAAAAGAAATATAAGTAAATTACATTGTCCTATGAAAAGTTATGAGACTAACACTGAACTAATCCCAGTCAGGGCACATGCCTGGGTGCATGTGGGAGGCAACCAATTAATGTTTTTCTCTCTGTCCTTTTCCTCTCTCTCTCAAAAGAAAAGTCAATGGAAACATTTAAACTAAATCACACTTTTTATTACGTGAAGGGCATCATTAAGTGCAATGATTTCCCATAGAGCAGGAGATAATTGCAACAGATAATGGACTCAGGTCTTGTGTAAGGGTCATGAAGGACCAAGAGAAAAAAAGAAGCCAAAAGACTGAATAAGACAAGACCCTAACACACGTCGAGGACACACCACCTCAAGGGCGATGGGGCGAGGGGATCAGCAGTACGAGGAACACTCAGGGCCTGGCAAACGTTTTAAAAATATCCGGCAGTGCCTCGTGTCAGCGGAGATGTGGGGAAGCAAACATTTAAAAAAAACCCTGCGAGTGACAGTGTAAACTGTCACAGTCACGCTGGGGAGCCATTTGGGCGACATCTAATAATTCCAAAATGAGAGTGTCCTCAGAGCCAGCAGTTCCTCTTCCAGCTACACACCCGGGAGACACCTGTCCCTGCGTGCGGTGAGACATACCCAGGAAGACGTATTGCAAGTGTGTGTCTTAGAGTGGCCACCGCTGAATATTTGCCAACAGGAGAAGGGAATTTAAAAATGCGGATACTGCCAAAACCGGTTTGGCTCAGTGGATAGAGTGTCAGCCTGCGGACTGAAAGGTCCCAAGTTCGGTTCCAGTCAAGGGTATGTTCCTTGGTTGTGGGCACATCCCCAGTAGGGGGTGTGCAGGAGGCAGCTGATCGATGTTTCTAGCGCTCTATCCTTCTCCCTTCCTCTCTGTAATAAAAAATCAATAAAATACATAAAAAATAAAAATACGGATACTGTACAGCAGTTAAAATGATGGCATTAGAGCTACATGATTACCATAGTCTAATCTAAAAACATGGTATATGGAGGGGGACAGAGTAGAGACTCATATGTGCTGCATGTGGTCAAAGTGTAAACACACATGCAGAGGAATTCATGCCCCAACCTCAGGACAAGGGTTGCCTCTGGGAGAGAGGGAACAAGGAGGGAGAGAAGGCAGGAGGGTCAGGAATGGAAACCCAGGGGCCACCAATTATTGGGGGAATGTTATGTTTTGTTTTGTTTTTTCCCCGAGCCTGGCTGCCTCTAGCCAGAGTCTTGCTCTCACGAGAAGCCAGCTGTGAGCACAGGGGCCCATTAAAATAAGAGCTGTGCACACTCTCACTCCAGCAGCTGAAGGCAAGATGACCCGTCTGTCACTCTGGCTGCACCCACCCTCGTTCTGGGTTCTTCCACGAGCCCTGCTGAGTGTGGACCCCGGACCGCCCTTTCTGAGGAGCCAGTGAATGTGGACAGCGTCAGAATTGGTGGAGAAGAGGGCACTCGGTGGAAGCAGGTGGAGGCCCAGAGACCCCTCTCCCGCTGGCCTCCCCAGTTTATGTCTCACCCCCTATTATAGGGCCGAGGCAGAAAGTGTGTTCTCCCACATGTCAGCGGGCAGCTCCCCCTCACCTGGTCACAGAGGGTCCCGATCAAGCCTTCCAGATCCTGCTTCTCGTGGAGGACCATCTGCTTCTCCTCGTGTTCTTGCTCCAGCTGCATTTCCAGCTGGCGGAGCTGTGGGCACAGAGGACAGATGCATGCACGGGAGAAATGAGCTCCAAATCCCACAAGGCGGGGCCCTCCCAGGCGGAGGGGACCATGTGGAGTCCAAGGCCCTTCACCCAGTTCCACAAAGCTGCCCTGCTGGTTAGGAGCAGGTATCTCTGTTGGAGAACTCGGGAGCCTAAAAGCTGGGGAGCCCAACGACTATGGTGAGATCTGGGCAGTTACGGGGAGCCCTCTACCATTCATTGCGAAGCCCCGTCCCGCAGGTCCCTATCCATTCCCTACCAGATGTTTCCTACCTGTGCCATGCCCTAGCTTGAGTAACTCTTTAAGTCTTGGCCCTCTGATTTTTTTCAGGCTCTGCATGACACTACATCCAACATATCACCATGCATCAGCCTCTTGTATTAAACATGTAAATATAGTGTGATGCAGTTAAAAGAGTAGTTGGATTTGAGATTATCTGGGGTCCCTCCAAAATTCACCTGTGGAAACCCGCCCCCCCCCCCCCCCAGTGCACTGGTATTTAGAGGTGGGGCTTGGAGTGGTAATTAGGTTGGAATGACATCATCAGGGTGGAGCCCCCTATGACGGGATAAGTGCCCTTATAAGAGGGGATACACCAGAGAACCTACTTCTCTCTCTCTCTCTCCCTCTCTCTCTCTCTCTCCCCATTTAAAACGAGGAGGTGGCTGTCTACAAGCCAGGAAGAGAGCCCGCACCAGACCCCTTGGTCTTGGATTTGCCAGCCTCAGAGCTGTGAGAAGTAAATGCCTCTGATATTCAGGTATAGCAGCCTGAACTGATTGAGACCTGTGGTTACCAGGGATTCGCTGAGTTTACAGTTGGCACTGATTTCTCAGCAATCACCCGGCAAGGCCACACTAGAGTGGCTACCCCACCAGCTTTGCTCACCCTCTTCCCCTCCAAACCTCCCTCATCTACGCTATCTCACCCCTTCACGCTCCCTCTGTAACCTTGCGCCGTCAGTGACCCCATTTCCCAGATGGGCAAACTGAGTCAAAGAGAGGCCCCCAACGCGTGCCCTCTCCAGTCAGTGTTTGCTAAGAGCAGTTCGCTCTCGGTCTCCTGGGCCCGCTCCACGGCTGCTCCAGATGGCCATTAGCATTCCCGCCCAGGTTGCTAGCGATTGATTTCCTGCCAGGGCGCGCAGAGCGAGAGGGACTGGGCAGAGCAGTCGCCAGCTGTGAAGGCAGTGTCAGCGCCTGTCATAGGAGCCGAACACCTTTCCCTGACCTCACGCTCTCCCTTTATAAATCTGCCCACGGCGAGACCTCAGGAAGGTCGGGGTCACGCTGCCAGCTCACCAGGGCCCTGGCTCAGGGCACCCCTCCTGCTTTGAGGCGCGCTTGAGATGCACCAGATACGGTGCAACCTTCCCTGGAGGGCACGTGGACAGGGACTGAGGGCGGCTTCTGCCTCCTGACCCAGGAAGGGGGTGGGTGTGGGAATAGTGACTGATGGTCACTTAGGTAGAAAGCCAGTTCATTTAGAAACTTTAAGAGGCAATGTTCCCACAATGTGAGAGAGAGTTTCTCGAGTGTTCACTCTCGCCCTGCATCCCTATCGTAGCCATTAGCCTCCCTCCTGTCAGACGGGAGAAGAGAGGCTGTTTTTATGCGGTTTCTCTAAAGCCCCACATTGGTTTCTGATGGAGCTGGGGTTTGACTCAACCCCCGGGTCCAGAGGGCTCTGCAGAGACTGTTCAGGGAGCTCCTACAGGGAATGGACTTCGGGGGATGCTATCAGCGCCTCCTGGAGATGCGTAAGGCACCCGAGGTTCCCGGAGAGGTGACACCTGCTCAGGGAGGCGCACCCCACAGTTCGAGGCAAGCCCACCTTCAGGATCCACCTGATGTTCCTATCCATCAGCACGTCCATCAGGATGTTCATCTCGGCATCGGGGATAACGACAGAAAATCAGAAGCACCCTAAGTGTCCAACCGCAGGGGGGCCGCTGGTTAAGTCAGAGCGCGTGCTCACAGCGAGCTGCTTGGCAGCCTCTTAACACGGAGGTCAGGTCTGTATTTACTACCCGGAAGGGGGCCCAGGACAAACTGCCCAGGGAATAGGAGGCTCCAAAACCACCTCCCCCATTGGAGCAATGCTCTCTACTATATCTAGTGAGAGAGCGAGAGTGAGAGCAAGAGCCGGAGAGAGAGCGAGAGAGCGAGAGAGTGAGAGAGAGAGAGAGAGAGAAAGAGAGAGAGAGAAGGAGGAGGAGGAGGAGGAGGAGGAGGAGGAGGAAGAAGAGGAAGGAGAGAAAGAGGGG
>PVJN01051202.1:0-14546 GCA_004026805.1 Lasiurus borealis | reverse complement strand
TGAGAGGTGGGCAGACGGGGACGTTGGGGGGGTTCTGCGGGGTGTGTGGGGGTGTGGGGGGAGGAGGTGGCCTTGTGTTTTGTGTGTGTGTGTGTGTGTGTGTGTGTGTGTGTGTGTGTGTGTCTGGGGGAGGGGAGCGAGGCCGGGAGGGGAGAGGGAGGAAAGGGGGACCGGCGGCGGGGAGAGAGGCCTGGTGGTGAGGGAGGAGGGAGAGGGGCCGGAGCAGGGGCCGGGCGCGCCCGCCTGGCCACGCGCGCTGCGAGCCCCCCGCCGCCCGGGCTGCCGGACCTTCTCCTCCGAGCGCCGCGGGGCCCCAAGCCGGGCTGCTGGGGCTGCTGGGGCGGGGGCTGGGGCGGGGGCTCCCCGGCAGCCCCGCGCCGGCGGAATGGCTGAGGCGGGTCGGGGTGTCTGGCTCTGCCGGGCGTCCTCCTCGAGAAGTGTCTTTGCCTGTATGTACTGTGTTTGGGCTTTGAGAGTCTTGGAGCCCGAGATGCTTTAAAGGTTGGTCTCCAACCTCGGAGTCCCCTCCTCTTCCCCCAAACCCCCACCTTTCTGTGCCTCTGCCGTGAACTTTTTTTTTTTTTTTTTGAGCCCCTTGACTATTTTTCCAGGCCTGGTTGCCACTCATAATTGGCTTCCGTTGCGGGGAGAGAGAGCGATCCGGGGTGAGAGCGCAGTTTGGAAAGTGAGTCCGAGGTTAGAGGTCGAGCGATTCGGGCACTGGGCAAGGGCCCGAGAGCTTCAGCCCGCAGCAAAAAAATAAAAATAAAATAAAAAACAAAAAACACAACAACAAAAAAACCCGGGAACGTTGCCCTGGTAATCCCTGGTGTTCACGACTTGCCACTATTTTCGGAGCCTGCAAGTGTACAGTTGGCACGGACCGGGAAAGTCATCCTTGTGTGGAAGGGGGAGCCTGTTGTCTGGGACCTGAGTTATCATTTGCTGCGTGCGCTCCCCAGGGCACGACTGCTGGGGCCGCTTGGTGCATAAGCTGGCCTCTTCCAGATACATTTGCCCTCGCAATCGCCTGCATGCATGCAATGCCGGGGCTCTGTCACATAGGCTGTGGCTTTTCTTTTGTGACAGTTCACGAGGCTTCACTGCCCGGAAAGGTTTCAGCAGCGTTTCTGGAACTTAGCGGCGTGGAAGCGGGTGTGATGATGATGAGTCTGATGCTCTTGAGCACGTTCCCCAGCAGAGAGGCATTGAGGTCCTCATCCATGCCAGGGGCTTGGAGCTGGGGGTATCGTCAAAATTCCCAACTTGTGCTCATGGCCCTTTCTTTTCAGGCACGAGACCCCTTGAGTCACTGGAGCTTTCCAGCTCTTTAATGGAACAAACTAAACTTTTGTTAAGCCTCCAAAACACGATACAGTAACTAAACGATCTTGTGGTATGAATGAGCCAGGTGTGTGCCATGTCTGTGCTTTGGATGAGGGGCAGTGACCGTTTTCTCTTCTTTCTTTTTCCGTTTCTTTTGAGAAAGAGTTCTTTTCTGTACTCTTCTGCAGGGTTATTGTATGTAAATGTTATAGCTACTTATGCTTAATAATTAGGACCCACTAAGCATATTCCAAACTGTTTCCACATGCAAACCCCAGAAAGATAATGCTCATTTAATTTTCTTGGCAGAAGATTCCATGTGGTGTTAGGCACCAGAGCGGTTTAATAAATGTGCTTGTTTTAATATCGTCTACTCCCTGTTGAAAGGGGGTTTTGTTTTAATAAGTGTGCTTATTTTAGTATAGTGTACTCTCTGTTGAAAAGGGGTTTTGCCATAGCTGTGAGAAACAATTATATTAGACATCGCATATGTCTGTATTTTCAGACAAAGTTAATAATGTTAACAAATGTGGGAGTCTGCTGATAAGTCAAAGGGGACATTTAAATCCATAAGCCAATACACTTCTGGTTGCCCAATTGTTTTTCTTGGAGAGGAAGGGTATGATGTTAATGCCATTTGTTTATTTTAACACCAACTTTGAGCCTATCATTATTGGAATTAAGAGATGTTGCACTTGAAGTATTATTTTGAAGTATGGTAGTATTGTAACAAGACCTAAGAATTAGTGGTTTAAATAGCCTCATTTCCACTAGCAAACCCAAGTTTCCAGAAGTGGAGTTTTCATTTTAAATGTAGCATAATAATGGTATAAGGTGGTCTTTGAATTTAACAGTACTTGACTGTAAATACATATTATTTGATGTGAAAGATTTTGATTCATAATTTAGATTCTTTTCATTCTTTAATAATGTCATTCTCTGTTATAATAGTGGTATTAGTTAACTTTAGACTCCCAGGAGAAGAATGTTATTAATTTGTTGCATTAAGGTAATTTTTCTTCACAGAAGAGTTTAAGCTTTAACATTGGGAAGATGGGATGATGACAGACTTGGGAGACCTTTTGTCCTGTAACCCTGTTATATCAGTAGCTGAAAGTCAGGGAATAATGCAGTTGTCATCTAGACTGCGTTTCTGTCCCCATCACTAGAGATGTAATGGAAAGAATTGGAGATTTCACTCCTAAAGTCCTGGACTCAAACTCCATATTTCACTTTGTATTTCTGGTCTAAATCAGTCAGTTTCTCTGGATCTCAGTTTCTTTCCCTGTAAAATGTAGGTAGTGATATTGCTCTAATTTGCAAGTTTATTGGATGCAACGAATGAAATAATGAATATGGAGTGACCTGCAAATGTTATTTTTTTGTTAAAATGTTTGATTGTGGACATATTCCTCAAATGCGGGGAATTTGAGATTTTATTTGTGTAAGATTCATGAATTCTTAAAGGTAGAAGAGATATTGATCATTTTTTGCTTTATTTGCAAGTGGGGAAACTCAGAGTCAGAGAGATTATTCCTTGATCAATATCCTACAGCTAATTAATGGTAGAGCAGGGATTTATTGTTCATTCTTTTAGCAAATACATATGTATAGAGTATCTATTATATATCTGACTCTGGTATATTGGTGAGCAAAATAGACATGGTTGTTACTCTGATGGACCTCACAATTTAGGTTGTCATTTTTGCCATTCTCTTAGTTCCATCTAGGTACTGATTTAGAAAATATTATATCTCTGATTTTCTAGAGGAAATATTTTTATAAGTATATATATTTTAGATACCATTAGTATGTAAAATCTGTAAATACCATGTCCCAGCTTACTTGGAAGAAAGGCCTTTGTTCTTTTATAAAAATTCTTTGCTACTCACCTTTTTTTTTTTGGTTACTTGTTTTGGCTGTGGTAAATACTTTCAGGACCAGCCACTATTGTTTGCCCTCTTACCCTAATTCCTAACATACAAAGAGCCAGGGTCCACAACGTCCAAAACGACCAAATGGATGTCCAAATGCCTGGCTGGGCGTGCAGCAGGCTCAGGTGGGCAGGCACTGGTGAGCAGGCTGAACTGCTGACTTCGAGGTTCCTACTGGGTCATGGGTGCTGCAGGGACCCAGCACTGACTGCTGCTGCCAAGGCGGTTGCCATGCAATTGGTTGTGAGACTCCGCCATTGCCCCACGATTGCCTTCCAGAGGGAGACTCGGGCCACCCCCCATGGGGCTTTGTGATTGACCCAAAGAGGGAGGCCCAGGCTCCCCGCCTGGCGGCAGTGGGCACGGCCTCCCTCTGTGAGGCGATCAATCGTGGGGCTCCCGAGACTGAGAGAGAGTGTAGGCTGGGCTGAAGGACACCCCATATCCCGGCTGCATGAATTTTGTGCACTGGGCCTCTGGTATTTTTATAAAAGTGATTCTTGGGCCCTCCTGGTGTGGCTCAGTGGTTGAGCATTGACTCATGAACCAAGAGGTCACCAGTTCAATTCCTGGTTAGGGTTAGGGGCTTGATCCTCAAATGGGGGTGTGCAGGAGGCAGCCAATTGATGATGTTTCTCTCTTATCAGTGTTTCTACCTTTCTCCCTCTCTCTCAAAATCATTAAAAACTTAAAAAAAAAAATGACCTTTGGACATTTTTTTTTTTTTTTTTAAAATATCAGGTATAATAAAGCCTTGGGGAGGTAGAATGAATTTTGGAGTGGGAATCTGGACAATTAGGTTCTAAATTTGCCATTAGCTAGTCCTGTGACCTTGGATAAATCACTTAATCTCTGTACACTTTATCTTCATTAGCATAATGAATCCTTTTGGAGATTCATTATTCATATGTACATATTAAAGGCTTAGTTATGCATCCCCAGTTCTAACTTAGTTTAACCCACTATTCTCAAACTTGACGATACATTTTTTAAAAAAATATATTTTATTGATTTTTTACAGAGAGGAAGGGAGAGGGATAGAGTCAGAAACATCGATGAGAGAGAGACATCCATCAGCCCCCTCCTGCATGTCCCCTGCTGGGGATGTGCCCACAACCAAGATACATGCCCTTGACCGGAATCGAACCTGGGACACCTCAGTCCGATGTTCTATCCACTGAGCCAAACCAGTCTTGGCTTGACAATACATTTTAACATGCATCTTTTTAACATTCTGCTGAACCTTACAAGCAACTCACTTGAAAGGAACCTTCAAACATTGAGTGATTCATGTAAATTGATATTTGATGATAGTTTCATATACAGTACTTGAATCTGATATTTTCATCACACTTACTTACCTTAAGGTTTGCTCACTTGGCTAGGGAATAATTTGTTTGAAATTTAATGTTTCAGCTCAGTGTTATAACCAGCCTAAAAATGATTTTGCATGTTTCAGTTTTTCTTTTCTTTCTTTTTTTGCTTTAATTGGAGGCTTTTCTATTTGTTGAACTGAAATACTGTTTTCATATAGTTACAGATGCTTCAGCTATCAGAAATGACTTTTTGAATATAAAAAGAGATTCTGTGAAGGAGTATATAAATGGAAAATATTTTATGTGAACATACTAGATAAACAACACAGGTTATGGTTCTATTTAGGCCATGGACAACTAATGAGAAAATTTATTTTCATTATGGAAATTTTATTGCTAATTTATATTCAGAGAAGATTATAAAGGAAAGCACTATAATAGAAAGGTATGGGTTTTGTTGACTAACCAAATCTCCTACCACTTTATGAATCCTTGGGCAAGTTGCTTAGCTTTTGTTTCTTCTGTTAGATGGGAATACCTTAAAAGGTGACTGGGAACTGATGAGATAATGTTTATAAATGGGTAGTACAATGCACAGTCCATGGTAAACTTTGAATAATTGGTAACTATTATTAAAATAAATATTAATGCTCAGGAAACATTTAAGTGCCACACATTTTTTTTAGGTACTCAGTAGTTTTAGGTCAGTGGTTTTTAACTTTTTTGACTCTTCTGATATTTTCTATTTTATTTTATATAAACAAGATGGTCACTATCTACTAAATTTATTTTACCTTCTAAGGGACTTAGCTTCTAAAACTTCTAAAACGTTAACACTGTTTTAGGTGATTATTATAAATATGCTAGAGGAGAAATAGTTCATTTGATTGAGATATTTATTTACTTGAGTTAATTATGGGCAAGATAATTTTATCAAGACATTTTCTAATTGAGCAATCTTATTGTATTTTTTGTTTACAACAATTAAAATTGTTCAGTTGATGTACTTCTCTCTGTAGGATGGGTAAATGTTAAACTGCATTTATTTGCATTGCATGTTGCACCATTCTTTGTATCTTCTATAAAACGAATAGAACACTGCTCCATGTGTATAACTTTGGAACTTAATCAAATATATGGACTGGGCAATCTAAGTAAATAGGATATTTGTCCTTGAAGTTACTCATTTTAAATATAATTTATCATAAATAATAAATAATAAAAAGTGTTACTTGATATTATCAGGATATGCTTTTGTTTCTCAAGCTTGTGTTATCCTCACAAAAGGTTCAAGAAATTCAGATGTGGGGCTGGAAAATATTGAAATGTGCCTAGGTTCAATTTGATAAAAATTACTGATACTTCAGTGCTGTGATTCTTTTAGCTGTAAAATGAGTTGCTAATTTTTGTTTCTGTGATACCTTGCTTGGAAGGGATAGGAAATTGTGGATGAGAAGTTCAACTACATTTTCAGGCAAAAATAATAAAACTAAGTGCATTTTTAAGTTATTAGTTGATAGTAGGCCTAAAATTATTGATTAGATTCTTGGTAAAAATAAAAATGCAGAGGTGAATGTGGTCAGGAATGGTCATATTTTTTCAAGAAAATAGTCACTCAGATACTGGAAAACTGTATCTTTATCTAATAAAGTATGTTTGACCAGGAAAACATTTTCTCTAATGGCCTTGGTTAGTCATCACTTGATCACTCCTGGACCAAAGCCACATCAAGTAAAGGATTTAGGTATAGAAGTCTCTCTCTATTGATCAGCTTTGCGGGGGGTGTAATTTGCTTATGTCCATATATCAATTTAAAGATAGTATATTTTGCAAGTCTGAGAAAACTAACAGCTGACCTTTATTAGTATGAACTCTTATCTACACAATATATGGTATTTATTTGTAACAGTTTCTTGATTTATGCCAGTGAGGCAACAGCCCTTTGTGAGATAAAAGGTGTTTCAAGAGTAGAGTTTTTTCTTTCATATATCACAATGTACCAGAGCTTTGCACATATTAGGCATTCTAAATTTTATATTTAAAGCAATATAAAAAGATGTGATTTTTTCATGATGTTTATGCAGTCTTATTTGGAGTTTCATTTTGTGTTTTCTCTCACATCATTTATTAGATATGATTAGATTATAAATTTGTAATTACTATAAAGTTCTTTTAGCACAAATTAGGAAAAACTAATAATTAGACATAAATCATATAACAGGTTGAATTTGAAATGTGGATTATGTAACATTTTCTGGTTTTAGGATTTAATTATTACATCGATAATATAGTTAATGTGCTCAAGTACTTTTTTAACCCACTATTTTAAAAAAGATATTTCTTTTAATTATATTTCTTACAGTTCATATACCATAAAGTTCATTTTAAAAGTATCCAGTTAAGTGGTTTTTAGTATATTTACAGGGTTGTACAACCATCACCATTATCTAATTCTAGGACATTTTCATCATCGCAGAAAGAAACCCCATGCCCCTTAGCAGTCATTTCCCATTTCCCCTTCCCCCAGTTTCTGGTAACCACTAATCTACTTTCTATCTCTATGGATTTGTCTATTCTGAACATTTCATATAAATGGAATCATACCATGTGTTGCCTTTTATATCTGGCTTCTTTCTCTTAGCATAGTGTTTTCAAGGTTCATCCATGTGGTAGCATTATCAATATTTCATTCACTTTTATGGCTGAATAATATTCCATTGTATGGACATATGGAGTACTTTTGAGTGAGTGTGGGTTTGGTCATTGGAATTTTTATCTTGAGAAATTATTTCTGAAATCTGTTTTTGAAGTTATAGAAATAGTCTCTAAAAAAAAAAAATCTATGTTCCTTTTTTTTTTTTTTTTTTTTTTTTGGCTAGAGAAACACTGAGTAGGTCACCAGCATATTATTTCTGTGTATTGACTTATGAATAGCCTTGTCCCAGTTAAACCTTTTTACCAAAATTCATATCTAGGACAGAAGGAATATTAGAAATTACCTGGCCCAACCTCTTCATTTTATAAATTGGAAAGATGAATGATTAACTTAAGGCCAGGTTACTGGTCTGGACAGTAATTTTATATGCAGTGCTTTTTGGAGGTATCTAATTTTACTTGGGCCTTATGGTTTTGAAAATGATACCAATCACTTTTAAAAAAGGAAAATAATTGTTAGCATAATTTTGTAGTTTGCAAATAGGTGGTTTGTCATTACGGTTAAATAAAAACAATTCTGGATTTAGGTAAGGAGAGACTTTTATTAACTAGGGAAAATTATTATTACAATAGGGAAAATTTCTAATAGCCAGATCTGTAGGCATCAGAATCAAACACAGAAAGGCTTTTATAGAGAATGGCTAGAAGGAATTTTGTAGGCATGTGGGCCAAGTGGGTGGGGGTGAGCAGATTGCATGATAAATGGAATTTTTATTTCCTTTGGTCAGCTGATGCTTGGAATGAACTGTTGCGGGGAAAAGTTGTATGTGTACTAGCTTAAATTTAGAGCAAGCCAAAGTTTAGGGGATTGTGGGAAAGGAGAAAAGGTTGACTAAAGTTCGGTCAAGCCAAGTCAGTGGATAAGTGATGGGCAATTGTGAGCACTTGGTCAGTCTTCCTGTTTAAAACCAAATTTGTCATTATTAGGGATGTATTTTAGTCAGTTCAAGCCGCTATAAAAAAAAAAAATAATAGTATACACTGGGTTGCTTACAAAGAACAGAAACTTATTTCTTACATATGGAGGCAGGAAGCCCAAGGTCAGGATGCCAGAATAGTCATGTTCTGGTGAGGATCTACTTCTGTGTTGCAGACTGCTGACCTCTCTATGTCCTCACAAGGTGGAGAGCAGAGAGAGGAAGTAAGCTCTTTCTTGAATCTTATACTAATTTCATTCACAAGACTCCACCCTCATGATTTGATCTAATCCTAATTACCTCCGAAAGCTCTAATCCTAACCACCTCCTACTCCTATTATATGAGTGGAGGTAGGATTTCAACATATATATTGGGGTTGGGGGGCCACAAATATTTAGCCCACAATGGGATAAAATAAGAGTCATTGTGAAGGTGGTCTCATTAGATTTGGCCTGGTTATTTATGTAGGTTAGGCCTTTTACATTTGCTTTGCTGGAAGTTTTTATAAGGAATCTTGGATTGGATTTTCATAAGAGCCTATTGAGACCAAGAAGCCAAGCTAAAAAATCACCATCGTGTTTGTAATATATATAGATTTGGGTGAATTTCTTAAGTTTTTACAGTATCTGAGTATCTTAGGATTCCTGAGCCTGCCTAGAAGTGACCTTGCTTACTTCATCTGTAAGGCTGGGAACTCTGTAAGCCACGTATCAGTCCAGTTTTCCCATGAGGACTGCAAGTAAGCATTGACTTGGTAAAGTCAACCATAGCTCCCTAAAAGTGTCTGATCATATTTGATTAAATGAGCACCACTTTCAAATATGGCATTCCAGTCAAAGCCTTGGTTACATAACCAGTGTTTCCAACGAGGAGGACAGACTCTTCCTGAACCTATACAAATAATTATATTGGCCTGAAAATATGAATACTCAATAAGAATCTTTGAATTATGAAGGTGTCAGTCAGGGAGAAAAAGGTAAATGTTTTATTTTTGTTTACAAAGACATAGTTTACTTAAATTGCTAATAAGTTATAGGTAGCTTAAAGAGACAGGAATTCCTTATATCCAAAAAACAGGACATTAAAGCATCAGCAATATTTTAAACAAAGCCCATAATCATCCTTCATCAGTTTATTCAGTCCTATGTAATTAATTCTTGTTCTGCTAGATCTTTGGTTAGCAGTCTCCTGAAACCATCTGTTTATCCACTAGCTTTTGGGAAATCCTGATTCAGTCTACTGATATAGTCTCAAAGTTATTTCAGTGATGCCATCAGAATCTTGTGCCCAAGAGTACTCGGTATAGTCTTTTTTCAGTAGTCCTTTTTTTGTTGAAGAGAAACACTCTGGCCTACAGCCCATGTGTAAGCACTTTCGGGGAATCATTGGAATAAACCAAAAAACTATAGATTACAAAAGACTTAAAAAATGATGGTGATTAACTTATTAATGATAATTTTAAAAGTGAAAGATCTGATGAGAATTTTTAATAAAAATAATAATGCAGTTGTCTGGCTAGCATAGCCCCGTTGTTGAGCGTTGACCTATGAACCAGGAGGTTACAGTTCAATTTCCGGGAAGGGCACATACCCAGGTTGCGGGCTTGATCCCCAGTGTGGGGTGTTTAGGAAGCAGCAGATTAATGATGCTCTCTCATCATTGATGTTTCTGTCTCTCCCTCTCCCTTCCTTTCTGGAAAAAAAAAAATGCAGTTGACAAGGAAATTTGTATTTTGTGACATACAAACCAAAAATCACGTCAATCCAAAGCAGTTTTTATTTTTATGTTTTTTATATATTATAATTCATGCTTCTTACTAGAGGTTGAAAGCATTGTTATTTTTTAAAATATATTTTTATTGATTTCAGAGAGGAGAGGGAGAGACAGAAACATCAGTGATGAGAGCGAATCATTGATTGGCCACCTCTTGCACACTCCACACTGGAGGTAGAGCTTGCAACCTGGGCAAGGGCTTGACTGGACTCGAACCTGGGACTCTTCAGTAGGCAGGCTTATGCTCTATCCACTGAGCCAAACCAGCCAGGGCCAAAGCAGTTTTAGACAAAATATGAATAACAGTGTTTTAAAGAAGAGTAAGTCTAGAGAACCTCCTAAACATTTGTATAATAAAAGTCCATAAAGTAAGTGATGTGAATCCCCAGTTGAGAATCATTAGCTATCTAGAGTATGCTGTATTCAAATTAAAGAAGTCAAATTGTGACCAACTTGACATAAATATGTTAATATAAAATATAAAATATAACTGAAATTATGACTTGTGATACTATCTGTTATCTGATATTAGAGCAGCTTTGGGACTCTTAATAAATAGAAACATCATGGACAGTGAGAGTACTAATTAATTTCTGGGAACTATATACAGTTTCTGAACTAATCATATTAACATTTTACCCATACAGATTTAACCTTGGGGAAGGTAATCTCTTTTGATTTGACAATGCTTCCCATGTAAATCATGACATTGATCAAATAAACCTAATTATTTTTAACACCTCTCTTTTTACCAGGTGAAAGAATAAATTCTTGTGAACCTCAAGGGACCATTTGATTTTGAAAAGACAGAATGTAAAAAATCCAGAGGATTAGAAAATTGATTAAATAGGTCATGAGAAAAAATACATAGCTACCTATTTAACCAAAGTGCCAAAAATAAATTTTAAAAGTTTACATAGGGAGGAACATGATGGTAAAGAACCTTAGCTCTTTCAAAATTGAGAAGACTTTGTTTACATAAGTACAGTCATGCTCTGCTTAATGTAATGATTAATATTATATTATAATCTGGTGGGGATATGTTCTAAGAAATGCATCATTAGGCAATTATGTTATTTTGCAAACGCCATAGAGGATACTTTCATAAACCTAGATAGGATAACTTATGGCATACCTAGACTAAATGGGATACAGAATCCAGCAATTTTCAACTGGTGTGCCGCAAGAATTTTTAAAAAATGTTTTGATTGATTTTTTTTAGAGAGAGAGGAAGGGGATGATGGGGGTAGGGGGGAAGAGAGAGAGAGAAATAGAGAGAGAAAGAGAGAGAGAAACATTGATTGGTTGCCTCCTGTATGTACCCTGACTATCTGGGATTGAGCTGAAAATCTGGGTATGTGCTCTGATAGGAAATTGAACCCATGACGTTTGGGTTCATTGGACAGCACTCAGCCAACTGTGCCACAATGGCCAGGGCCTGCAAGAATTTTTAAAACATTTAATATCTGATTATTTTAGTCAGAGGCATTGACCTCCTTTTCTCTTAGATTGTCAAATAAGAAAACGACAACAGCCAATACAACTGCAACAGCCATCCAATATGAATGAATAAAAATTATACCTTTTTAAAATTGGCAAAAAATACAATATTGATGTGCTGCAGAATTTTAGTAATAAATTTATGTGTGCCATGAGATGAAAAAGGTTGAATGTCACTGGTATAGTCTATAAGCCTATCTATACAGCATGTTACTATATAAAACAACATGAGATTAAATCAAGTGTAAGAGGAAATGATGCAATCAAGACATGTGATAAATATGTATGAGGCTGCTGCTGATGTAATAGCATACTGTTTTGTAGCAAACTTTTTAATAAGTAGATGGAGTACAGTCTAAAACAATGCTAAAAAGTGGTTCAGTCCCAGGTTTTGGTACACACACACAAAAGATAAGAAGTATAGTTTGATAAATTCACCAGCCATTTATTATTTATTATTATTATGTAGTATTATGTGTTGTACATAATTTTATGAGCTATGCTTTTATATGACTGGCAGTGCAGTAGATTTGTTTATACCAGCATTACCACAAACATGTAAGTAATGCACTGTACCATAATACTACAACAGCTATAATGTCACTAGGTGATAGTTTTCCAGCTATAATCAGACTAGAGGCTTGGTGCATGAAATTTGTGCATGGGTAAGGTCCCTAGGGCTGTTATAAGGGACGACCAACAGGGCAATTGGGGGGCCCTGCTGGCACCCACATTGGCTGGCTCTGGGGCCTGTGGGCTGTGGGCAGCTCCTGTGTTTGAGTGTCTGCTCCCTGGTGGTCAGTGCAAGGCATAGCAATGGGACCACTGTCATAGATAGTGTGTTGTTGACCAAAACATTGTTATGCTGTGCATTACTGTACTCAGACATGACAGAGTCAACATTAAGCACAGGAAATTCTGATAACACAAAGAATCTTTGCCTTCTAGGGAGATTACTCAGAAAACCTTTTATAAATTTAATTAGGAGCAGGCTAATAACCCAAAATAATTTTGTCATTTTAATAGAAAACCAAATTTTAGCTTTGCATCAGTTTAATATTTGATACTCAAGTGCTTTTTGGAAGCCTTATAAATAAGCTCATTAAATCTTAGCTGACTGTCACCACAACAAACAAAATTCCTTTTTCATGAACTCTTTATAACTTTCTATATCCATTAAGGCTTTGTTGTACATTTTTCTCTTTCTCATTCTGAAAGAATTAGTCATTTCGGGCTGTTTTCTTCCTTATTTCTTTTATTTCTTAATTTTTAAATATATGTATATTTTGGTTGGTTTCAGAAAGGATGGGAGAGAGAGAGAGAGAGAGAGAGAGAGAGAGAGAGAGAGAGAGAGAGTCATTATGTCAGCTGCCTTCTGCACACCCCCTACTGGGGATTGAGCCCACAGTCCAGACATGTGTCCTGACCAGAATCAAATCATGATGCTAAAACACTGAGCAACACTGGCTGGACTCTTTTTCCTTATTAAAAACACATCCTACATACTTTACATACAGTGTTCTTTTCTGTCACTATTTCTCTTAATAGTCTCATTAGCATAAAATTATAATTTAAAATTATAATACCTACTATTTTCAGAGAAAATTGTGAGGTGAATAATTGTGAACTGTCTGTGATATGCCAAAAGTAGACTGGCAGAGCTTATAAATACACATCTTACAACTTTTTATAGCCATATACTTTGATAGTACAACTTCTCAATATACCAAAAATCAGTATGTTTATTAAATAGACTCAGATATTTAAAGCTTTTTGGTACCATAAAAATAAGAGGAAAAAAAACCCCTACAAAAACTCTGAAATTGGAATGCTTCTATATTTCACTGTTCTCTTACTTTGAAGTGACGTAGATATTTAATGAATATCCATGAATCACCTTAGCATAAGTGTCAGTTTTTTTTAAATTAAATCTTTATTATTCAGATTATTACATTTGTTTCTCTTTTTTCCCCTCCATGGCTCCCCTCCACCCGGCTCCCACCCCTCCCTCTACCCTTACCTCCCTCCCATTGACCTCATCCATAGGTGTATGATTTTTGTCCAGTCTCTCCCTGCACACCCCTCACCCCTTTTCCCCTGAGAATTATCAGTCCACTCTTTCTGTGCTCCTGATTCTATTATATTCACCATTTTATTCTGTTAATCAAATTTTTAATTCACTTAATTTTTAGATTCACTTGTTGATAGATATGTATTTGTTGTTCATAATTTTTTGGCTTTTACCTTTTTCTTCTTCCTCTTCTAAAAGAGTACCTTTCAGCATTTCATGTAATACTGGTTTGGAGTTGATGAATTCCTTTAGATTTTTCTTATCTGTGAAGCTCTTTATCTGCCCTTCAATTCTGAATGATAGCTTTGCTGGATAGATTATTCTTGGTTGTAGGTTCTTGCTATTCATCACGTTGAATATTTCTTGCCACTGCCGTCTGGCCTGCATTGTTTCTGTTGAGAAATCAGCTGACAGTCGTATGGGTGCTCCCTGGTAGGTAATGAACTGTTTTTCTCTTACTGCTTTTAATATTCTCTCCTTGTCTTTTGCTCTTGGCATTTTAATTATGATGTGTCTTGGTGTGGTCCTCTTTGGATTCCTTTTATATGGGGTTCTGTGTGCTTCCTGGACTTGTAAGTCTATTTCTTTTACCAGATGTGGGAAGTTTTCAGTCATTATTTCTTTAAATAGGTTTTCAGTATCTTGCTCTCTCTCTTCCTCTGGCACCCCCAGAATTCTGATGTTGGTATGCCTGAAGCTGTCCCAGAGGCTCCTTACATTATCTTCACATTTTTGGATTCTTTTCTCTTCTTGCTTTTCCAGTTGAGTGTTTTCTGATTCTTTATATTTCAAATTTTTTGACTTAATTCTTGCCTTCCTCTAGTCTGCTCTTAGGTCTCTGTATAATATTTTTTATTTTTGTCAGTTTATGTTTAATTTCTAATTGGTTCTTTCCATCTCTAGTTGGATCTTTTTCATCTCTAGTTGTTTCTTTTTCATCTCCTTTTGGGTCTTGCTAACTTTATCCAACTTTTCTAGGATATTCTTGAAAGA
>PVJN01051201.1:0-14504 GCA_004026805.1 Lasiurus borealis | reverse complement strand
CACTTTGCATAATAGCAAAAGTAAGCAATATAACTGTCCATTCACAAAAAGAGTGGAAACCTGTATTAGGTATACAATGGCATACCTAGAATGAATGTTCAACATAGATGAATCCTTCAATTGCAATGCTGAATTTTTTGAGTATAGAATACAAAATGTTGCAAATAAAGCATACTGTTCACAGATATATAAAAACACTAAAGGACCAATGCACAAAATTCATGCAAGAGTAGGCCTTCCTTCCTCCCAGCTGCCGACACCAGCTTCCCTCTGGCTTCCCTCTGGCACCCAGGATATGGGCTTTCCTCTAGCTGCTGGCAGGTAGCCAGGACTCTGGGGTCCCCTTACAGCCCCAGAAGGACATCTGGAAGGACATCAGGTCTAATTAGCATATTATACTTTTATTATTGTAGATAGCATAGCCCTAGCCTGTTTGGCTCAGTGGATAGTGTCGACCATCAGAATGAAGGGTCCCAGGATTGATTCCAGTCAAGGGCACAGACCTCGGTTGCAGGTTCATTCCCTGGCCCTGGTCAGTGCGCATGCAGGAGGCAACCAACTGATATGTCTCTCTCACATCGATGTTTCTCTCTCTGTGCCTCTCCACCTTCCTTCCACTCTCTCTAAAAAAATCAATGGAAAAATATACTAGATGAGGATTAACAAAAATTAATCAGCTAATTTAATTTAATTAAAACAGCATAAATGTAAACAAAACCATTGGAATAAGTTATTTCTAGATAGTGGTCACCGTAGGAGAAGAAGAGAATGTAATTGGGAAGAACAGTGTTTCAAATGTATTAGTAATGCTTTGCTTCTAGACGGGTTAACAGTTATTTATTATTTTTCTACTTGGATAATTAAATATTATATAATAAATGTTATAAATTTTTAAAATAAAAAACCTCCCTAAACTAGTATAGTGCCTAGTTATTCTCTAAATTTTTGCCCTAATTAAAAGAATTCACCTAAGATTAAAAAATAATGTATAAGTTATTAATCAGTTTTTAGGTATAATTAATTATTGTGACATATTGTTATCATTCAACCAAGAAACCCTCTGATTTATGGATTCATTCACTTTGAACCCCAAATTAATGTCAATTAATTTGAACCCCAAATTAATGTGACAAAATGTTTACAGAGATTTAAAAGAGGGTTAACAAAAAAAAGCACCATAATGTAGAGTGTTGCATCTTATTTTCCCTTAAATTCCTCATAACCGGTTTGGCTCAGTGGATAGAGCGTCGGCCTGTGGATTGAAGGATCCTAGGTTCGATTCTGGTCAAGGGCACATCCCCAGTAGGGGACGTGCAGGAGGCAGCTGATCGATGTCTCTCTCTCATCGATGTTTCTGACTATCTCTCTCTTTTCCTCTCTGTAAAAAATCAATAAAATATATTAAAAAAAAAAAAAAAAAAGATGAGGCCTTAGTAATCTACCAGTTGGTATATTCCACATTCCTTACTCATGAGAAATACTAAATTAATGAAAACAGAATTGTTATTATTAATAACACTAGCCACTAATTATTAGTACCAAACTTGGTGCTTTACATATTTTATTTAACCTTCCCAACAATACTAAATGGTAGGCATTATTATCCCCAATTATAGAGGAAGAAATTGAGACTCATAGAAGTAACCTGCCTGAAGCACACACTAGTAGTGAGTGGCATGCTCAAATTCAAACCCAGGAGTGTCTGATTACAAAGCTTGGCCTCTTATACTGTTCACTCTGCCAGGGATTTTTTTTCTACCTAGCTCTTATCTTATCTGAAAAAGAATTACATATCTAGGGGTCACATTCCCCATTCAACAAACTGGATTCAAAATATATGCTATTAAATTATATTCTAATGTTCAATTTTTTAAACATTGAAAAGATTATCTATGTTTTTGGTTAATTTCAATAGTGTAGTACCGTGGTCAGCAAACTGCAGCTCGTGAGCCACATGCAGCTCTTTGGCCCCTTGAGTGTGGCTCTTCCACAAAATACCCTGGCCTGGGCCAGTCCATTTTGAAGAAGTAGCATTAGAAAAAGTTTAAGTTTAAAAAATTTGGCTCTCAAAAGAAATTTCAATCGTTGTACTGTTGATATTTGGCTCTGTTGACTAATGAGTTTGCCGACCACTGGTAGAATAAAACACCATCTACTTACAACCAACTCTTTTTTTTTTTAATATGTTTTATTGATTTTTCACAGAGAGGAAAGGGGAGGGATAGAAAGTTAGAAACATCGATGAGAGAGAGACATCAATCAGCCACCTCCTGCATGCCCCCTACTGGGGATGTACCCGCAACCAATGTACGTGCCCTTGACCGGAATCGAACCTGGGACCTTTCAGTCCACGGGCCAACGCTCTATTCACTGAGCCAAACCGGTTTTGGCCCAACTCTTTTCTTTTTCCAACAACTCTACAACTCTTTCATAATTTTTCTATTGGGCAAAAATTATTCTCTCATCTAATATCTAATGTTGTAGCTCTTACTGCTCTATTAGAACCTTGCATAACAGAATTACAAGCATGCCCTCACGCAGTCCAAACAAAAGAAGTTGTCAAATTAGGTATTAACAATTTTACTAATATATTTGTTATTATTTTTTTAGCACTTGTTACACAGGGATAGAAAATGAGGTCAAACAAAATTAAGAATTATATCTGAATTTTTTTCCTGCTAATTGGAAAAAACTCATTATTCCATTTCAAAAGCAAAACACCTGTTTTCATACCTTGACCTATTCCAACTTCATTTTATAGGTGAAGAATTAAGGTTCAAAGAGACTAATTTTATAAACTGGGCAAGAAGAAAAAAGACTGACAAATCTGGATTTGCATCTCCACAATTAACTTGTTACTTGTAAAATCTTGAACAAATTAGTTCATTTCTCATAGCCTGTTTTCTCATCAGTAAAATAAAAGCCATCAATAACATTTTTAGGAGGATTAAATGAGATAATATATGTAAAACAATTAGCATAGCACCTGACACATGACTGGAACTCAATAAATGTTAGTCCATGTCTCTAGTTAATAGACCCATTTAATAAAATCTAGAATGAACAAACGCCTTGTTTTCCCTGCTAAGTGACTGCATGAAAAGAGTCTATGGGAAAGGGGAGAGCAAGACACCATAATGTAAAATATTACCACACCAAGTTTTTATGGTTTATTATCACTAGCTCTGCAAAACTCTCAAAATTTAAGTAATTATTTTTTTAATATTAAAAAGTTCCCACTCCTTTCTTGCTTTTTTAGAAACAAACTTATCGCCAAGAGGATAACCCACCCCTGGAGAAAACCAAATACTCACAAGTGTACTTAGAAAATATAAGCTAATTCTAACTGAAGTAGATGTGCTTTAAAAAGTATTCCAAAGCCAAAAATGAATGTCTATCTGCTGTGTTTCATTATCTCCTTCACTAATTTAAACTCCACCTTATCTCGGTCAGGTGTTTGTAACTCAGAACCCATTTTTTCTTCCAGAAACAATATTTTAAAGATACTTAGGTCTCAGACTACTTTACAAAAACTGATTTACTCTACACAGAAATAATCTAGGGGCAAACAAAGATAAAAATTATTGTTGTGTTCCTAGTTCCACCTAAGAGATGGATGGTTCAATCGCTGTAATCCAGACATAATGGTAAAAGAGGCAAGCTAAATGGTGTGGGGACATATGAAAGTATGTGAGGAAAGAAATGGCTTTAAGAGAATGAGAAAGAATGTTCTAAAAAAGCCATTTTTCTACTGGTACTTAAAATGCATAAGCTCCTGCTTGAGGACTTAGATCAGTGCTTTTCAATGGGTGTGCCACAAGAATTTTTAAAACATTGCATTATCTGACTAATCACGGGCACTGACATCTCTTACTTTAGAATGTCAAATTAAAAAATGAAAATATCCTACACAAAAATAGCCATCTGGTGTAAATGAACCAAAATTATATTTATTTGTTAGATCCGCAAAAAATATATATTTTTTGGTGTATCACAGAATCTTAGTAATTAGTTTGTGTGTGCCATGAGATGAAAAAGGTTGAAAATCACTGACTTAAAGCAATGGTCTCCAGGAGACTCAGAAGATGGTCCTTTGAAAGCAAGATAAAATAGAAATCCATAATCTCCTATCTGTAATTTCAAAATCCAAAACTCTTTTAGGTTTCTCGGTATGTTAGCAGCAAACTTATTTACAGTTTACCACTAACAAACAAGATGCTATGTATAGTATATAGTCTTCATCACCTTAGTATAATTATTCATATGTTTCACTGTAGAAATATTAATGTATTTGCTAGCAAGGTGCTGCTGTGGACCTCAAAGTTGTGCTAAATAATATATGGCAAACATACCATATTATGGTTCTAAAATCCAAAAGTTTATAAACTCAATCACAAGCATTCTGAATAAAGGGTTGTGAACTTCCGTTAAAACTTTTACTTTTATAGTTATTTTTTTTCCTAAAAAATAATCTAACAGCCGAAACCAGTTTGGCTCAGTGGATAGAGCGTCAGCCTGTGGACTGAAGGGTCCCAGGTTCGATTCCGGTCAAGGGCATGTACCTTGGTTGCGGGCACATCCCCAGTGGGGGGCATGCAGGAGGCGGCTGATCGATGTTTCTCTCTCATCAATGTTTCTAGCTCTCTATCCCTCTCCTTCCTCTCTGTATAAAATCAATAAAATATACTTTAAAAAAAACAATAATCTAACAATGAAAGTAGGTTTTACTAACTGTAAATTAGTCACTTGATTAATTAGTCAGTGGGTCCCCACCAAAAAAAAAAAAAAATGACATGTCACACATGGAACACAAAGTGTACTCCAGGTGAGTGGGAGTTTGAAAGCTTGAAGACCTAACACTGATGGTTCACCTCTGACACATTAAGACTTGCTGCAATTTTCTGGGGCCTAGTTAAGCAGATTTGTATAGTGTATCTTAATGATACAAAACAACAGATTTTTTACTATCTTGAGACACATACCTAAGAGTCAAAATTAAGAGTAAGTTCCAGCCCAGCTGTTGTGGCTCAATGTTGAGTGTCAACCTATGAACCAGGAGTTCACGGTTTGATTCCCAGTCAGGACACATGCTGGGATTGCAGCTCAATCCCAATGTGGGGAAATGCAGGAAACAGCAGATCAATGATTCTCTCTCATCATTGATATTTCTCTCTCCCTCTCTGAAATCAATAAAAAACGTATTAAAAAAAAAAAAAACATAAGGGGCTTAACGGAAGGGTCCCATGGGGCGATATCAAGAGCTTTAAAGAGGAGTTAGCTGCCAAAACCGGTTTGGCTCAATGGATAGAGTGTTGGCCTGCGGACTGAAAAGTCCCAGGTTTGATTCCCATCAAGGGCATGTACCTTGGTTGCAGGCACATCCCCAGTGGGGGGCATGCAGGAAGCGCTGATAATGTTTCTGACTCTCTCTCTCTCCCTTCCTCTCTGTAAAAAAATCAATAAAATATAGTTTAAATAAGTAAAAATAAAGAGGAGTTGGCTGGTGCTGGAGTCACTGAGGAGTGGACACATCAAGGCTATTTCTGAAAATAAGCAGACTGGAATCAAATACTGATACTGAAAAGCTGCTGGATGAGATGACACCAACAGGAGGAGCAAGGAAAACAAGAAAAGAGCAAATCCCTTCTTCCCCTGCAGCATTCCAGTCTCCTCTAAAGTACCCTAAAGTTGGCAAAGCCAACAGGGATTCAGCTGTTCAACAGAAATACTGTGTGCCAAAGTCCCAGACGAATGCAGAGCTGGAGAAAAATTTATATTTAAATTGATCTAATCCATTTATTTCATAAAGAAAAAAGCCACATAAAGGCAATTTCCTGCCACACCAAATAATATCATTATCTATGTTGCCCTTCATCACACATACAAACAAAAGTATGAATAGGCTCATTTTTCTCATAAAACAAAAAGAAGCTTAACAAAAAAAAGTTAGATTTCAGTAACTTGAGTATTGGATAGGATGTAATAATTTAGTAGATATAACAATGTCATAGCTTCTGCCAAGAGCACAGCTTGGCTTCAAAAGTGTAGGATGCCCTAGGTCTGTGGCGGCAAACTGTGGCCTCGAGCCACATGTGGCTCTTTGGCCCCTTGAGTGTGGCTCTTCCACAAAATACCAAGGCCTGAAGGAGTCTATTTTGAAGAAGTGGCATTAGAAGAAGTTTAAGTTTAAAAAATTTGGCTCTCAGAAGAAATTTCAATCATTGTACTTCTGATGTTTGGTTCTGTTGACTGAGTTTGCCAACCACTGCCCTAGCTGGTTTGGCTCAGTGTACAGAAGGATCCCAGGTTCAATTCCTGTCAAGAACACATGCCTGGGTTGTGGATTTAATCCTCATAGGGGGGATGAAAGAGGCAGTCAATCAATGATTCTCTCTCATTGTTGATTTTTCTATCTCTCCCTTTCCCTTCCTCTCTGAAATTAATAAAAAATATTTTTTAAAAAATGCAGAGTGATTGGGACTTTGAACTGCTATTTGGAACAATAAAAATGTAAAATAGGAAGAGCCCCAGTAAAGTAAAAATACAATGCCATAATACTAAAGACTGACCAACTAGACAATCTAACATCTTTGTATGCAGCTCAATTACTTGCTTTGATAGCAAAACCTCTCTCACGGTAATAATGCTGTTTTTAACAGGAGCCTAATGTAATTATGTATAACAAACTACCTGTTACATACTGTATATACACACACAGAAAAACTACTAATGTCCAACAGTGTTACATTAATCCATTAACTATACTACATTAGCAAAAATTATTTAAAGTTCCTAATCAGTTTTTCCTCCAATAAAGCAGTACAAATGGTGATCATTGCTGAACTAATATAAGTGGAAGAGAGAATGACAGAGAGGGAAAAGCAATGAACTAACTGACTATTCATCCTAACATTTAGTTTACCAGCTTTGTGACTAGACAAGTTTTTTAATTTCTTTCTGTATCTGTTTTAAGATATCAATCTAACTAACCTCAGATCAAATGAGTGAAAAACTCTTTGAAAAAATTCTCAGAAAATTCATTCAGAGCCATGCTTTGCTACAAAATGGAGATACAAGGAACACACAAAGACACTTTCCTTCCCCTCAAACTAATAATCTAGTGCAAAATTACAACACAGCATACCTGTGGCAATAGAAACACAGAGTGCATTGGAATCACACTGCCTAACAATTAAAGAAGGTGGAGAGACCCATGCAGGTAACTACCTGGGAAAACATTCAAAAATAAACATGTAATCCAACCAGAGGGATAAGGCAATAAAGTACAGAACCAGACATACATATTAAGATAGTATTGCATTTATGCTCTGGCTGAGTGGCTTAGTTGGTTGAAGCTATTGTCTCATATACCAAAAGGGTTATTCAAAGTGTATCCATGAGCTAGCAACATCTGTATATCAGCTTGTTAGAACTACTCTGGCTGAATCCCATTCATACAGAATCAGAATCTGCATTTTTTATTGATTTTTATTATATATATATTTATTATTATTATTATTATTATTATTATTATTATTGATTTTTCAAAGAGAGGAAGGGAGAGGGACAGAGAGTCAGAAACATTGATGAAAGACATCGATCAGCCACATCCTGCACACCCCGACTGGGGATGTGCCCGCAACCAACATACATGTCCTTGACCGGAATTGAACCTGGGACACCTTTCAGTCTACAAGCTGATGCTCTATCCACTGAGCCAAACTGGTTTCGGCAGAATATGCATTTTTAACGGTCCCGAAGCAATCTGTGGTCTTACTAAAGTTTAAGAAGAGTTGCTAGTTGATTTCTTGAGGTCTTCAGGTTCAACCAAGCTACAATCTACAGGAATATTAAAACTATGTAGACTTTCACCCTTGAAAACATTGTTTTATTAGACGGAGATAAATAAGGTAAGATATTTTACGTAAGTCTTTAAGACAGAATCTATAGGAAAATCAAGGTTTCTTTACAGATGCCATTAGTAAGAAATATCTCACAATATTTCATCCTTAACAGGTGTGGCATCCTCTTCCCCTGTGTTTTCCTAAGGCTCTGTTACCTAATAATACTTTCTTCTCCTTCTGTAGTTCTGGAAACATCAGAAATAGGGGGCCTAGGCCCAGCTGGTGTAGCTCAGTGGTTGAGTGTCGACCTATGAACCTGGAGGTCACAACTGATTCCTGGTCAGGGCACATGCAGGGTTGCATGTTCAATCCCCAGTGTGGGGTATGCAGTAGGCAGCCAATCAATGATTCTCTCTCATCAATTGATGTTTCAATCTCTCCCTCTCCCTTCCTCTCTGAAATCAATAAAAGTATATTTTTAAAAAAATAGGGGTTCTCTTGCAGAGACCGGTTTGGCTCAGTGGATAGAGCATCGGCCTGCAGACTGAAAGGCCCCAGGTTCCATTCCGGTCGGGGGCATGTACCTTGTTTGCGGGCACAACTCCACTAGGGGGTGTGCAGGAGGCAGCTGATCGATGTCTCTCTCATCGATGTTTCTGACTTTCTATCCCTCTCCCTTCCTCTCTGCAAAAAATCAATAAAATATATTTTTTTAAAAAAATAGGAGTTCTCTAAAAGGAAAGGCTGAAGATATTAACTCATTTCATTTATTACCCAGGGTGAGCACTTTTAGATGTTCAGTTGAGTACTAACATCCGAGGAGTTTGTTAGAAGCACTCTTTGCTGGGAATGGAAGAAAAGTACAAAGAATTGCTCCCAAAGCAGCCTGGGCCAACAATACAATAAGCTATTTTTGAATAAACCTAATCATTTATACCCCTAACTTTTTATTATCCATACCCAAGAGGGTAAAGAGAACCTTAATAGGAAACCCAAATTCATTTTCTCTATTCTTTCTCTGGAAATAATACTGTATTCAAGTGACCACAAAACAGATATTAAGTAAAAACACATTTTCTTCCTAAATCCTCTAAAATCAGTACCTAAATGATAAAATATCAACTGTGCATCAATTTCCCACAATTAACTCTAAACTAATTCAAGAATAATATGTACATATATTTGTACTATCAACAGAAGAATGGGTAAACAAACTGAATTTATACAGTTTTGGGCTTTTTAAATCTATTTTTTTATTTATTTCAGAGAGGAAGGCAGAGGGGGAGAGAGAAATATCGATGAGAATTACCAATCCGCTGCCTCCTGCACACCCCCTACTGAGAATCAAGCCCACAACCCAGGACAGGTGCCCTTGACTGGAATCAAACCTGGGACCCTTCAGTCCTCAGGCTTTATCCACTGGGCCAAACCAGCTAGGGTTCTAATTTTTTGCTTCTACATGCAATATTGCTGTGAACATTCTTATGCAAGCCTCTCGATTCTCAATGAGAAATTCTGTCTAGGGCAGTAATTTTCAAAATGTGATTCTTGAACCCCTAAGGTAGTCCCTAGGACCCGACCCTTTCAGGGGCTTCCTGAGGTCAAAGTATTTTCACAACTATACCAATGTTATATTTGTCTTTTTCATGTTGGCATTTCAATGGTAGGTAAAAATGCTGGTGAGTTAGCCAAGTTAACACACTCATTAATGAGACATATGGGTAGCCTGTACCTACTGAAATAATGCAATTCTTAGGGCAAAACATCACATCTATGGCACTTATACTTAAAACACATCTCTGAATTAAATCATGAGAAAACATTAGACAAACCCAATGTAAAGGATATTCAATGAAATTATTAGTGAGTGTCAAAGTCATGAAAAATAAAGAAAGACTAACAGGACCAAATTGGAAGAGACTGAATGACAACTAAATGCAATGTGTGATCCTGGATTGGATCCTGGAGCAGAAAAAGAACATTAGTGGGCCGAAACTGGTTTGTCTCAGTGAATAGAGCGTCGGCCTGTGGACTGAAAGGTCCCAGGTCCGATTCCGGTCAAGGGCATGTACCTCAGTTGCGGGCACATCCCCAGTCAGGGGCATGTAGGAGGCGGCTGATCGATGTCTCTCATTGATGTTTCTAACTCTCTCTCTCCCTTCCTTTCTGTAAAAAATCAATAAAATATATTTTTAAAAAAAGAACACTGGTGGGACAACTGGCAAAATCTCAATAAGGCCTGTAGATTAATTAGTAGTGTTGTAGCAATATTATTTTTCTGGTTTCAATAATTATACTTTATAAGACATTAATATTTTAGGACTATGGCTGAAAATCCAAAAGGAACTCTTTTTACTAGTTTTGTAATTTTTTGTAAGGCTGAAATTATTTCAGAATGAAAATTTTAATTCTTTAACTATTATATAAATAAATATCAAGTATGGTATACAATAAATGCGTATTAAATCTTTAAAATGTAATATAATGCTAATAAACATCTTTTATTAAATATTTTAAAGAAGAAAAAAAGGAAAACTTGGACAGTGGTGTTATATTCCTGGGGCAAAACCAGAGCCAAGAGTTTGTGATTTGTTCCAGCATTTCATAAAAAGACTAGCTGCCCTTCTAGGAGTGCTTTTAAAAATGTTCACTGAAGCCGAAACCGGTTGGGCTCAGTGGATAGAGCATCGGTCTGCGGACTGAAAGGTACAGGTTCAATACCGGTCAAGGCCATGCATCCTGGTTGCGGGCACTCCCCAGTAGGGGGCGTGCAGGAGGCGGCTGATCAATGTCTCTCTCATTGATGTTTCTAACTCCCTCTCCCTTTCTCTCTGTAAAAAATCAATAAAATATATATTTTTTTTAAATGTTCGCTGAAGAGCCTGGCCTATCCTAGCCAGTTTGTCTCAGTGGATAGAACATCCGCCTGAGGACTGACTGCAGGGTCCCAGGTTCTATTCTGATACCTCGGTTGCAGGCTGGTCAGGACGTTTGTGGAAGGCAACCAATCGATGGTGTCTCTCTCACATAGATATTTGTCTCTATATCTCTCCCCCTCCCTTCCATTCTAAAAAGTATTTTTTTTAAAAAAAAAAGAGCCTGGCCTGTGTTGCACAATGGTTTAGCATTGACGCATGTCAGGGCACATGCCGGGGTTTTGGGCTTGATCCCCAGTAGGGGGCGGGCAGGAAGCAGCCAGTCCATGTTTCTCTCTCATCGAACTTTCCATCTCTCTACCCAGCTCCCTTCCTTTCTCTCTAAAAAATAAAAATAAAAGCTAATAAATTTTTTTAATTGTTTGCTAAAAAATCAGTTGAACAAGATGAATTGCTACACACAGCAAATTAAATAATGCATGGAATAATCTTGTAAATTAAACTAAGATTTTTATAACAGTTAACCTCTGAAAACACCTGCTTTATTTAAGATAATGAAACTATTTACAGGATAGATATACTCTACACTACACATTAATATCCATTTAACAAATCGCTGTAGTATAAGATTTGTTACACTTAAACATTTAAATTTCCCTATAAACCTACAATAACTTATCCCATAATGCCTCCAAATTATTGAGTTATGATCAAACTTTAGTTTGAGGTAGCATGAAAACATTTTAAGAACGTACAAAAACAGGTATAGGCCTCATACAGTGTTGCTAGGAGTTTAAATTGGTAAATGTCTTCAGAAGGCAATTAGTCGCTATCTATCAAAATGTTAAATATGTGTATCCTATGATGCAATTCCACTTCAGATATACTCAGCACAAATGCACATATAAGGACTTATTCACTCCATCTCTATTAAAAAGGAGACATGAAACAGTATCAATGCTCATCAAAAAAAAAGCACTGGTTAAATAAAATACTGTATCCTGTCACTGGAATACTATGCAGCTATGAAAGAATAAAGTGCCAACAAGGCACAATCGCCAATCCATATTATTAAGAAACAAAAGTGCAGAAGAGAATAAAGTTTATTACTATTTTTGCTTAAAGGGTAATAGATTTATAGTATATTAGTATATATGCTGGCAATGAACAGAGTATTATATAAGAATACACAAGAAACTGCAAACAATGGCTGCCCCTTTTTGTACTGTTGAAACTTTCCTTTTGCTACTGCACGTACACCTTTTTCAATGTTTAAAAAGCCAAGTAGGTTATTTATGAATAACCTCAAAAATTGAGTTGGCTCTGTATTCATATCCCTTTTTATTGCTGCTAACAATAAACTAGGTACCCACTTCAGGATGTTAGGCTTGGTCAGAAGCAGCTTATTTTATGCATTCTAAAAGAGTATCAAATTGTAAATTTCAACTATTTTCTACTGAATACTATTAAGGATAAATGTATACGGGAAAAAAAAATGAATGTGATTACAATAAATTAGGCCTTTTATATTAGATTAAAAATTCCCAGAGTCAACAACAAACAGATCCCGGAAATTTTGTGAATCAAAGGAGGACACTGACTCATTGCTGTGTTATTGAATAATAAAAGGCGGCTTCGACAGAACCTTAACATACAAAAATGAGAGGTTAACAAAAACATGGATCGGCTGTTTTCTATGCTTATTTTCCACTTGGAAAAGGCATTTAACAACAACAACAAAAAAGAAAAAGAAATGCATAGATCGGGTGTTTTCTATGCTTATTTTCCACTTGGAAAAGGCATTTAACAACAACAACAACAAAAAAAAAGAAATGCTTAGACTATTTTCCCTGTATTGGTACAACGATGTATGAAATGAAACGATTGAGATGAAAAATCATTCCACGGGGTCCCAAGCAGCAGCATTCAGCTACCGAGCTCCAAGGGGGAGGGGAGGGGAGAGAAGGGGAGGGGAGCGGAGAGGAGGGGAGGGGGAAGGTGGGTACCAAGGGCCCCCGGGCGATGGTGAGCGGTGAACTAAGCACCATAAGGCCAGGCCGGCCTCCCTCCTGACAGTCATCCCCGGGCGTCTGTCTGATGAATCTCAAAGGCCTGTTACACAAGCCTCCGCAGACCCCCGCCCTAGAGAGGGGGGAGGCGGGGCACTGCCTGTTGTCCTCCCCGGGCTTTGTGTCTTGCAGGCTGGGAAGCATCGCGGGGGCGGTGCTGCTCACCTTTTCCCTCAGTGATGGGGGGCGGGAGGGGAGGGAGAAGGAGGGCAGGGCGGAGGGCGGGAGTCTTTTCTGCACGATTTTGCGGAGGAGACGCTGAACCTAAAACCCCCTCTGCCTCCCCGCTTCCCGCTCCCCCAGCCGGGGCGCCGCGGGAGGGCCGTTCCACGCCAGCCTCCTCCTCCTCCTCCTCCTCCCCCGCGGCGGCCGCCCCCCCCCCCGCCTCGCCCCTTCCTCCCCTATTTCCCCTGTCTTGATACAACGATATATGAAATGAAACGATTTAGATGGAAAAAAAAATCATTCCGCTCACCGGTGGGCGCGCTGTCCAGGATGCGCAGGTCGTAGGCCCCCGAGCAGCGGTAGTTGGCGGCCGTGCCGTTGTCCCACACCACCACCACCTCCTCGGGGCTCTCGAAGCTCCGCACCGTGCCCACATGGCCCTCGCCGCCGTCCTGCTTCCCCCACTTCCAGTCCGGGCCGCGGACCACGCGCGCCCCGACCCCTTCCACCATCACCCGGTTGTTGCGGGAGTTACTCATCGGGGCGCCAGCGGTGGGCTCCGCTGCAGCCGCCGCCGCTGTTGCCGCCGCCGCCGCCGCTGCTGCCGCCGCTGCCGCCGCCACCGGGGGCCTCGGGAGCGAGCCGGGCCCGGGCCGGCCTCTCGGCGCCGGCGGGGGCGGCTGCGAGCCGCGGGGAGCGTCGGGGCCACTCGCGGAGGAGGCGGCGGCGCGATCCCCGCCGAGCCCACCGCCACTCCCCGGCCGAAGCCGCCGCAGCCGCCGCCGCCGCCGCCGCGCCCCCGCTCAGACTGACTGGACGCCGGACCGCAGCGACGCGGGGGCGGAGGAGGCGGCGGCGGCGCGGCGACGGCGGGCGGGGCGGGGCGGGGGGAGGAGGGAGGGCGCGGTGGGCGGGGCCTCCTCCCGGCTCCTCCCGGCTCCCGGCCCGGCGACAGCGACGGCCGCCGGGAAACCAGGCTCTGCCCCGCCCGGGAAGGGGGCTAGCGGGGGGTCGTCGAGGGCGGCGGGGGGCAAGCTTAACTGCCGGCTTTTTCTCCTCCCGGGCCCCCTGCTTCGTGGGATGGGGCGCCCGCAGGCGGGGCCGCCGCCTCCCCTGGCAGAGGTGGTACCACCCGGCGTCAGGCGAGGGCCCCTCCGCTCTCAGCCCCACGCACGCCGCCGCGCTCCGCCCAGCCGCCGAGTCCCCTCCGGGCGGCAGCGCCTCCACATCCGGGTACTGGCGCGCCCAAGGCCCGGGCAGCACCCTCCCTCTCAGGGACTAGGCGAGGGCGCCTCAAAAACAGCAGCGCGGGAAGGGCTTGGGAGGGTCGCGCGGCCCGGGGGAGAAAGGAGAGGGAAACGGACCCCTCAGCGGCGGGCCGGGGCCCCGGGGGAGTGCGCATGCGCGCGCCACGAAGTGAGGAGGGTGGGGAAGGAAAGGAAGAAGGCGGAGTGGTGGGTGCACGCCCGGCTGCAGCCTCGGGTGATGGAGAGGCGGCTCCTAGCCGTTGGCGCACCCCATTAGCTGTGAGGGGCGGGGCGGGGCGGGGC
>PVJN01051200.1:0-14548 GCA_004026805.1 Lasiurus borealis | reverse complement strand
GACCGCATACCTCCTCGACCCCTTCTTCCTTCCCCTTCCCCTCTCTGAGCATATATAAGAGCCACCAAGAATAAAAATTTTGAGGCTTGATCAGAACACCATTTGTCTTGCCTCCATTCTTCGTGTCCCTGTCTGTTTCTCATTCTCTTAGGTGCGTCGCCCCGCCGTTCCTGTTGACTTGCCCTGCAGGTCGGGGCAATATATATACCGGGCCTCCAAGACAGGGGCCTGGAAATAATCTCCAAGTTTTCTGTCAGTCACTAAGTCACCTCCTTTTAGGTAACGTAGTGCAGCAATTTAAATTGCTGTTCAATTGAATAATTTAATTAGTTCCTCTTTTTTCTCAAGGCAGAAAGAAGTTCACCATAATAGGAATTTATTGGCTTTACAAAAAAGAATTTACAATGCACTAGCATTCTATTTAATAGCTCTTGTTATTGTAAGCTATCTCTTCAGGCTTTATATGTAAATAGTGACATAAATTAGAATTAAGAAGGTATATAAACATTGTATTCTGGGTAGCGGGAAGCAGAGTGTTTACCAGCTAGATTTAATTCTGGTAAGGCGTGAGCCATAGCTGCTATGGAAATGACCAATGGCATGACCAGAATAGCCAATGTCCCTGTTATGCCGAAACCCGGATTGTTGTACATTGATAAAAAACTACATAGGACTGCAGCTCCTGATTTCAGGATAGAATTGAGAAAGGCTCTTACTTCTGATGCAGGCTGCTGACACGTGCAGTGCATATTTCCACAGACCAGCCACAGGTGACCTAGCGGCTTCCTAAGCGGTGTTAAATTAAATTGCAGACTGGTTAGCAACTGTGTGTAGGAATACATATGCTGTGTATGCATGTGTGGGTATGCCTGTGAACACGTGTGCACATTGGGGGAAAGGGGCACGGAAGAGATTACAGTGCAGCTGGCCAAAGACATTATATTTTCCATGACGGCTTTTATTTGAAGGATGGGGCTTCACCACCAGACTCTCTCATGGATCTGGCTTGGCAAGTAGATGGATACAGTTTTTCCATATCTGTTTAAACTCTGTATCCCAAAAACATTTGTGCTTGCCTCCTCTGGCTCTAAATAAATCTCCTATTTTCATACCTCCATCACAGCAGTTGGCCAACTGATCCTTCAGAATAGCAGTAGATGGCCAAATAAATCGCACCATCTGCTGCAATTTAGAGGAATCCTCAGTGGTGCTGTGACAGCTGTCTGGTTTTGAGGCCTGAACACCAGAATTCATTTGTCAGAGAGGACACATATCCACTGTTAAAATGACCATTTTCTATAAAAAGAATGGTTTTTCTAGCAATGCAATACCCTATTTTTTAAATGGAGGTCAGACTTCTGCCAACTATTGTCCATTCTTCAAAATATAGCCCCAAATTTGAATGTTGACAAAATAGCCCTTCTGAGCAATTAGATTTAAAACCCAAACTCTCAAACCATGCTTTAATGTATGAAAAGTCATTACATCCACCCTAAGTGTCTAATTACACTTATTTAATACACAGTTCTTAATAAGCTTGATTATCTGGTTTGTGAGCACAGAGTATCATAGAAGCTGCAAGCTAGAATTAGGGGAGTGTTTTAAGTGACACCAAGTGAATAATTAGACATAAGCCGAGAATCTGGTGAATTATTAGGCAGAAAATATCAAAACACAACCATTATTTTATATATATTACAAGGATATATTCATGTTTTCATTGAATAAACATCTATTAGTAACACAGGCAGTTTTCTAAATACTGCAGTACATAGAAGAGTTAATAAGACAAGACCTTTGCAGTTAAAGAGTTTGAAGTCTAGTCAGATGGGCTACCTCATTAATAATGCAAGGTAGGTTGTACAAATACCTTCAGAGGAGCAGATAATGTAACATGAGAACTCAGGCTAGGCTTAAATTACTGCAAACACAGAAACGATTCGTTGAGGCTGTGACATTTAAAATTGACTTTGGAAAAAGTGTGCATAATCTGAATATACAGACAGAGGGCAGGTGACATTCTATGTAAATAAAAGGGTATGAGAAAACTTTAAAGCCCAAAGAACTATGGGAAATAGAGAGGGCCATCAGGGGACTGAAAGCTCTAAGAGCAGAGGCTGTGCCTGCCCTGTTCATTGCTGCATCCACAGTAAAAGACTGGTACATGGTAAACTCATAATATTTTTGAATGACTGATTGAATGAATAAAGGAACAAGTAGCTTAATTGTATTTTATACAAAATGTCTAGCATTAGATTAATAACTAAAACGTACAGGACTAAAGCAAAGTCTACACATGTAACCATCACAATAGTCAAGATGCAGGACATTTTCTTCTCTCTAAAATATTTCCACATGCCTCTTTATAGTCAGTTATCTTCACCTGCTGTTTGCCACAGCCAAACACTGTTTGTTTGCCACTATAGATTAGATACCTCTCTTTTTTTTTCTAATGCTTATACATATATTAGAAACAGACTGATTGGTGACCTAGTTTAGGGAGTGAACCGGCATGTACCATCAAAAACCTTTAATTAATATGTTCAAGAAAATGTTTGAGAAGATAAAGCATTTCACCAGACAAAAATAATTTCTTTTTTTAAAAAGGTATAAAATGAAAATCCTAGAAATGAAAATGAAGTAATTGAAATTAAGAATTCAATGTGGGTTTTAATAGCAGATTAATTCAGCAAAAGAAAGGACTATAAAATAGGAAAATAGGTCAGTAATAAGGTACCCATGATGAAATAAAGAGAAAATACAAAAAAAAAAGAGCTTAATCATATGTGAGAAATAGTAAAGAGCTTTGGGCTTTTGTTTTAGCCTCAAGACATGAGTGCTTTCTTTAATCCACCATTTTGCTTCTGAGACCTTCCACTGGTTAAGTGGCTGCTCTCAAGCTTGCAGGGAAACCAGTATTCTTCTCCAGCATAAAATAAATTTGAGTCAGATGTGAAGGTAGGGTAGAGGGTATAGTACAAATAAATCTTTTCAGAAGGTGAAACCAGTCATAAAAAGCTTATGTTATTTTAAAAGGGTCAAATGGATATTTTTTATGCATACTTTTAGTTAGTATTTAATCACATTAATAAAAGTATAGTTTACATACAATAAAATACATCCTATTTAAAGTAAGTCAATTTGTTTGACAAATGTATAAAACATTTCTGTCATCCCACAAAGCAATTTCTACATACTTAGGGATTTTTCAGATATTATTTTTTAATTTATTTGTCATTTATTTTCACAATGGCCAGATAATATATTCTGTATAATTCAATGATTTTGTTGAGATATTAGAGGCCTGGTGCACAAAATTTGTTCCACAGTGGTGAGGATCCCTCAGCTCTGCCTGCACCTTCTATAAACCTTGACCCCCTCAGGGTATGTCCGACTGCCTAAACTGGCGGTTGTACATCCCTCTCACAATCCGAGACCACTGGCTCCTAATTGCTCACCTGCCTGCCTGATCATTCCTAAAGGCCTCTGCATGCCTGCTGTTAACCCTAATTGCCTCTGACTGCTTGACTGATCACCCCTAACTGCCTTTATCTACCTGCCTGATTGTCCCTAACTGCTCTGCCTGCCCGCCTGATTACCCCTAACTGCCTCTGCCTCAGCCCTGCCACCTTGACTTTGTCTGGAAGACATCTAGTCTATCAGGTTTAATTAGCATATAACCCTTTTATTAGTATAGATATTTTATGACTCATCATATAGTGTCTTAAAATTTGTGTACACTTGAAAAGAATAGGTATTCTACTTGTTGAGTGAAGAGTTTTATCAATGTCTGCTAGGTGAGTCCACCTTATTCATATCTGGTAAGGACTGATATATTGCTTGTTTCACTGAGGGAAGAGTACTATAGTTTCACACTATAATTGTGCATTTATTTATTTTTTCTTTCAGCTCTTCAGTATTTGCTTTAAAATTTTGGAGCTTTTCTGTTAGGCATATACCTAATAGAAATACCTAAATAGAATTGTTATTCTTCTTAATAAATTGACCCTATTATCTTTATCTAACATAGCTCTATGAAAGGTAAAATTCCTGTCTACTTATACAATATTCAGTAGCAACTTTCTTATGATTAGTAAATAATATTGCATATGATTCCTTATCCTTTTACTTTAAAAATATATGTGTTCTATATTTCTATGTTGTGAACAGAACATAGGTGGGTGTTGCCTTTTCATCAGTCTACCAATCACTGCCTTTTATTTGGAATATATATGCTATTTATATTTTTATGTAGATGTGTATAAGGCCAGAATAACTCTATTTATTTTTATTGTATCTCTTTTTCCATCCATTTCCCTCTTTTTTATCTTTTTTCAGATTGAGCATTTTTCAATATTTAGTCTTTGTCCATTCTTGACTTACAAATTGTATCATCTCCATTAATTTTAATAATTGATCTAAATTTAACAATATGGAATTTTAATGTATCATTGTCTTCAAATATTATTATAGTACTTCATATACGACATATACACCTTACAACAATAGACTTCCATATTTTCTCCTGTTCTTTGTGCTATTGTCTTCATATATTTTCCTCTATATACCTTACAATGCATTGATTGTTACATCTAATGTTACAGACTTAAATGAAATTTTTAAATTAGAAAAAAATATATTTTTAACACTTTTAACAATTTTCATACTCTATTCCTTGTGAAGTCCCAGCTTTCCATCTGAAGACTTTTCTTTAATAAATCTGTATAGTTTAGGTCTGTTGACACTAACTTTTCTTATATATTCTTCGAGTGAAAATGTTTTTACTTAACATTTTATTTCTGAAGGATATTTTGGCTGTAGGTAAAATCCTAAGATGATTGTTTGTTTATGAGTTTTCAGCAATTTAAATATTGTTCTCCATTGTCTATGGATTGATTTTTTGTTGTTGTTGTTTGGCTGATGAAAAGGCAGAGGTCATTCTTATCTATGTTCTCCTACATGCACCATGACCTCTTACTCTGGCTGCTTTAAATGTTCTCTTTATTATTTTCCAACACAGGCATTGGCATGGTTTTTCTCTTCATTTATTTTGCTTAGGATTCATCAAGCTTCTTGAATATTCATCAGTTTTGAAAACAATTGTAGCTATTATATCCTTATATATTGTTTAGGCCCAATCTTCCTTTTCTATTTGTATAAAATGACATACATGTTTGACCACTTGATATTGCTATACACATCATTTTTTTGTTGCTTATTTCTCTCTGCCTGTATTTCAGTTTAGATTCTATGTCACTAAATTCATTGATCTATTTTGTAATATTAAGTACACATATACAGTTAAATCCACCAGTTAATTTATTACCTGAAATATAATTTTAATCATCATCTATTAATTCTTTTGTTTCTGTCATTTCTATGCCTGCGTCATGTACAGATTTTTTTTCCTGATGATGGGTGACAATTTTCTATATCTTCACATGTCCATGCAGTTTGAATCATATGGTTGGCCAATGTGGTGTTATGTGTTACACACATACACACACACACACACACACACACACACACATCTTTTTGTTTTTTAATTGTTGAAGTTTATTTTGGCAGGCAGGAAAGTCACTTGCCAATCAATTTAATACTTTTAGCCTAGTTTTAATCGTTGTTAGGAAGGTTTTAGAATATCTTTATTCTGAGATTATTTAGCATTACTAATTAAGGTCTGGCCCTCTGAAGTCTCTAATGAACACCTGAGATTTTACTGAGGATTTTATTCTCTGGCTGGTTGGAAGATGAATATCTCCTACTCCTGTGTGAATTTGTGAATTATGTAGCTTACCAGATCTAGATAGTTTTTGCTTATTTGTGTTTTGCTAAGTATCACAGAATTTCAGTTTATGAATGTACAGACTGGTATTCAGCAACGGACCCAAGTAAACTCCTCCACAGATTTTTGGAGAACTTTCTCCGCATAACCACTCCTTCTAATTTACTGGCCTGAAAATTCTTCCTGCCTCAACCTTCTCACACTTAAATCACTGTTTCCTCAACTCAACAAAACTACCTCGCTCTGCTGCACTCGCACCTCTCAGCACTGAATTCTGATAAGCGCCTACAGAAGTAAAGCCAGGAAAATTATAGTGCTCATTTGTGCTCTTTCTTTGAGAAATAAAAGTACATTGTCTCTTAATTTTCAGTGCTTGATAATTGTTTAATATACTTTTATTACATTTAATTTGGGGACAAAGACAATATTTTGTTTGAAATTTCAAGTTAAGTGTATATGGTGGCAATAAGAAAAACAATTTCTTCCACAATTGATTCAGAATTAAAATTTTTATTTGGTTTTAAAGAAATTAATAATGCAATATTTCAGTATAATAAATCAGTGGAATGCCAAAAATTATAGACAGAAGTAAAATGTAAAGTTGATGCAATTTTGTTTTTTAAATTCTATTCTTTGAAAATTAAATCTAGTGTCAAAAAAGAATCCCTAAATTGTTAGTTCTCAAATTTGTTAATGTATAAAAATCAGCTGGAATATTTGTCAAGGATCAGATTCCTGAGACTGATGTCCAGATGTTTAATTGATTATTTGGGGGAAAGCCAAGTAAATACCATTCTTTAGTATCATTCTTGTTCATTCTGATGTTGAAGATCCAAGAAAATGTACAGATGAAATGTCCTTGTGCTGTTGGTATTTTCCTTTTGAGTTACTCTTTAATGACAAATGACCATATTCATTCTGCAAGATGAAAGCATAATTTATGTGTTGCAATGCCTACAGGTTATGTGGTCTTGTGTTCAATTATTCCAAATAAGCAAAAATGAACACTGAAAGTTATATTTTCTTTCTTATTTGAACTTTTCTCCTCTCAATTCAGAAAAAAATGATATTTAAAATTAAATATTATCACACAGGTAAGTTGGAGATGTTTTAAGTGCCTTATAATCACAATGAAGATATATTTGAAATGTTTAATGTAGCTCAATTGAAAGCCCAAACCACCTTACATTTAGAAGATAATATTTTTAATGCCATTTGTGACAAGATTTTATAGCATGTCAAATGGTTTTAATTTTTTCCAAAAGGTTGTTGACATCAGGCAATATGCATTTGCTACTATTATTTATTCTCTGATTAGTTACTTCGTTAACAAAATAAAGAATATTTTCTCAGAAATAGGTCTCTGAAGCCCACTGTGTCCAGGCAAGTATAGGAGAGTGAACACATTCTCCACAGACTGAATCCTCTACCTTCTGACCAAATCAGGTGCCTTGAGGTGAGCCTAAGGAGTCACCATGCCCCAGATAACCCTGAAGAATAAAAGCTGCAGAGTTTTGGCTTTTTAAATTTTTTATTATTTTTTCCCTTTTTTGCCATCACCATTTATCCCCCCTTTGCCTTATCCACCTCCACCCTCCCTCTTTCCCCTACAATCACCACACTATTGTCCATTGTTAATGAGTTGTTTCTCTTTTTATTCTTTTTTGCTCAATCCTTCCACCCCCTAATCCTCCCCACCAGATCTGTCTGCCTGAACTCTATGAGTCTCTCTATTTTGCTTATTAGTTCAGTTTATTCATTAGATTCCACATACGAGTGAAATCATATGGTAGTTTTATTTTTCTTACTGGCTTATTTCACTTAGTAAAATGTGCTCCAGGTCCATCAATGCTGTCCCAAGGGGTAAAATTTTCTTCCATTGTGTCAACACCCCCACAAATGATAAAAAATACATTAAATGTTATTGGGGTACATTGTATTCCTACACTGTCACCTCGTGGATGATGCAACTCTGGCATCTTTCCACATTCCTATATTTGCTTGTGAGGACAACAAAAGTTTTAGTGGGAACAACAAACACCAGGCTTTTTTATATGACCTGCAATTGCATCAACGGAGACTTCCTTCTCTCTCCAAATTGCCAGTGGGTGTGCAATCTACAAAGGTTAGCCAGCGAGTGTGGAAGGGATAAAACAGGGCCATTTTGAGTGGTGCTCTCCAGATCTACAGAAATCATAAAACTGGGAAACCCAAGTCAGGTCAGGGACCAGACAATTTGCCACCTCACTGGCAGAATTCCAGCTACTAATTTCCTTTCCTTTTGACTGTTCACAGCATTTAACAATGCTGTGTGAAAAACAACAACAACAAAATAAAACATATAGTTACTACTAAAGAGGAAGCATTGAAAGATTCTCAAACAGCCAGTTGAATACCCGTCTTTCCAGGATCAGCCCTCCTGATACAACTTTTTTAACAGAAAGTAGAAAAGCTTTGTTGAGTGACTCGTAGTTACAGTTAGTCTTTGCTTTTGCCAGAGCCATATTGGGAAGATTTGTGAACAATGCAGAGGTTGAAAATGAGACAGATGCTACAATTGAGACTTAATTCCTTCAAAAGTAACAGAAATTAGAATAAAAAAAAAACTTATGCTTAAAGAGAGACTTTATAGACATACCACAGAGACTTGCATACCCCTCACTTACACAGGACTTTCCAGGTACATAGAGCTCTCATGTAATTGATTACCTAAAATGTCTAAATTCTGTTTGTCACAAAATTCTTTCAGGATCTGACAGCTCTTGCCTAAAGAAGTTTAAAGGTGGTATATTATGCTAAGTGAAATAAGCCAATTAGAGAAAGACAAATACCATATGATCTCACTCATATATGGAATCTAATGAGCAAAATAAACTGATGAACAAAATGGAACCAGAAGCATGGATATATGGAACAGACAGCTGTCAGAGGAGAAGGGTAGGGAAGACTGGATAAAGAAGGTAAAGGGACTAGCTAAGGAACATATAAGCATTCCCCCAAGGACATGGACGATAGTGGGGTGAAGGCCAAGAGAGGAGGAGCTGGAGTGGGTGGAGCTGAACAAAGGACCAGAAAAGGGGACACCTGCAATAATAAGATGCATATGGACCTCAGGATATACTCTAGAATGTAATTTTTAGAAGCCATTATACGAATTTATTCTGTTATTGTTCTTTTTGCTTTAAGTAGCTGGTACTAACATTTTGCTGTTAATTAACCCAAACTGAAAGAAATGTTTTCTCTAGAAATACAAAAATGGGAAAATTGTTTCAGTACTGACTACCATGATGACCAAGAGAAAGTTAGATTGAGTGGGAAGTACTTAATTTAGTTCTATCTAAGTTAGTGATTTCCAAGTATGGGTATTCATGCAAATTGTCTGGGACTTAAAATAATAACAAAGCCCAGGCCATATCCCCGAGATGAGATTCCATTTTAATTTGTTTGCTGTGTTCTCAGGGTATCAGCATTTTTACAATAAACTTAAATTTTTTGAATACTTCCAGATTCACAGAAAAGTTGCAGATAGGTTACAGAGAGATCCCATGTGCTGCTCACCCAGTTCACCCTCTTGTTAACGTTTTATATACCATGGCACATTCATCACAACTGAGAAACTAGCACTGGTTCATTACTATGATTTAAACTCCAGGCTGCACTTGATTTCATTCTATTATCTTCTCATGCCCTTTTCCCGTTTTAAAATCCACCTAGCATATGTTATACTTTGTCCTCATGTTTCCTTTGTCTTACCTGGTCTATGACAATTTCTCAGTCTTCCCTTGTTTTTCATGACCTTGAGACTGTTGATGAATATTGAAGAATGCCCCTCTATTTGAGGTTTTTTGATTGTTTTCCTACAGTTAGACTGGGGTTATGGGATTTTAGGAAAGAATACTCAGAGATGAAGTGCCTTTATTATGCCATGAACATTACTTCTCACCTAAGACTGAACTTTGCTCACTTGTCCAAGTGGTGTTTGCCAGTTTCTCCCTTGTAGAGTTATTTTGTACTCCTTTACCTTCCCATACTCTAGTTTTTGGAGGCGATTTACTAAGTGAGAGTTTGGATATACCTCCTGCAAGTGTTGCCAGTGAAAAATGAGTACTTTTGCTGTGTCGTGAGAAAAGAATTTCAAAGGTATATGCATGGAGAAGTTTATACGTGAGGGCAAGATCCTATTGTGATTCAGGGCAATTAATACACCCTCGGGGACATAGAGGGTGGGAACTTTAAAGCACTACCACCAGGAGGCTTTAGTTAATTCTCCATGTTTCTTCTTGGTTCAGGTATGAAACAAAGCACCATTTATACTATCGGACCCAAATTTCTAATTTTTCCAGGCGCTGGGTCAGGCCCTCCTCCCAGAGAATTCTATTGCGGTTTCATGCCCTCTATCTAATCTGATTACCTTTCCGAAGGTTCCTGGGCTAGGCCCTGCCCCTCTATTTCATCACCCTGGCTCTTGTTGTACATGTCCAAAAGTTCCCTTACATCACAAGGGAGGGGGTAGCAACATCAATTATTTGCAATCATTTTTATAAGGAAGATTTGTGTTTTCTTCCACATTCATTTGCTTATTGAATCCTTTATTTATATAAATAATGACTCGTGAATATATGTTGTATACTTTGAGTTATAACCAGAAACTACATTTTTATATTTTACTCCAACTATTGTCATTGAGGCCTCTTCCAGGTTGGCTAAATACATATTTTAAAAGCCTCCCAGGTGATTTTTAAGTGCAATCATGATAGAAAACTAATTTATAGTAGACTCATATTTCTCAAAGTGTAGTTCCAGACCAAAAGCATCACTGTCAACTGGGAATTTGCTGAAAATGAGAGTTTGGGTGCCCACCCTAAATGTTCTGAATGAACACCAAGGGGTGGAGTCCAGGTGACTTTGTTGTGCACTAACATTTGAAAACTACTGAAATTGATAATATCAAGGATACCGTCTAGTCTTTAATGATGTACTTAAAAAGTTGCCACAGCATCATTCTGTAAAATGCCCGTGTAATTTAAGATGAGCATCATATTTGGGGTCTAGGGTTGCAAGGCTGGCACTTAGCAGTGGCCTAATTTCTCCCAGGCAGTATGCACTGCTTCAGAAAGCCTTGACAGATAAAACGTCCCTGCCCTGACACAGGGCCCTCTCTAATTATGGACAAATGCACATAGAACATGCACACGATCAAACATTTTCCCCAAATATGCCCCTTTATTATGAAACCATAAAAATTGATGGACTACTAATTATTAAAATGTGAAAAATGACTGTGAAGAAGGGGACCTTATCTAACCCCTTATGATTCTCAAAGCAGAGCCATTAGCTTTCTCTAACTTATGCTTCAGGTGTTGAAAAGCTAATTCACAGCTCCTTGGCCGCCTACTTGTGGGGACAGCTTTCTTCTGCTAAGGCAATAATTGCTGTACTGCTAGTCTAAATTGCCCTGGAGAAAAAAGCATAGCTTTGCTTGCTTTATCTTGTGGACTTAAAGCAGTGCCTAAACTTGCTTTGCATAGAAGCAAACTTCTCCGACAAGTATTTTTACTTTAATCCATGTGACTCCTTCCAGTTGGGACATGAGAAACAGGTTATGAAGACATATGCTAATATATATTTTGTTTGCACCAGTAATGTTTTGAAAACAAGGGCTTATCTTGTTGAGGGAAAGAGGCAGAAACTACCTCCACTGTCCCAGGTTTGTGGAAATAGCCTGATAGGTACTGTGGGTAAAACTGCATATTTAATTGGATGAGTCACTTAGAAAATATTTGAATGAATAAAAGCATTGATTTGGTCACACAGGCTAGACTGAAAACCAGAAACTTTAAGTATAACCTGTTCTTTTTTCCAGAATAAACCATTCTGTAGGTGAGTCCATAATAAAATTAAGAAGCAGTATTTCACTGATTCTGCCCTGACATAATTCACAGTATTGGATTGTAAAATTAGACTGACAAATCTTACCCAATACCAAACTTACCTTTTAATTTCAAGGGTATAAGGAATCAAGAGGCATAGAGGGACAGGCAAGGACCTGGGACATCCAGGACAGCCAGCGAGGTCTTTTTTCTTTTCTGTATTGCACATGTGCCTCTGGATCAGAATAATAAGTGAAGTCTTTAAATGAGATTCTTAGGGTTACTGCACGCAGCAGGGAGTATTTAAATTATGAAATGTGGCCATTTTATACCCCAGGGCAGTGGAGCTTATGTGAAATTCTGTGGAGAGCCATGTCTTACAATTTCAGAGGTTCTGCTTTATACATCATAGATAAATCTTTAGCTGGGGACATCTTACTAAAGATTGCTGAAGTCAAGGTCTACTCCTCATAGAGCATATTATTAGTCTATCTACTTGGAGATTCAATTGACAAGGAGATTAGACATGTATTCTTTTTTTTTTCCTCAGAGGGTGTGCCTGACACTGACAGTAAATGAATATCAGGTCAGTTCCTATAACCTCCTCAACCTTATGCCTCAACCTGTTGTTGCAGTAACTCCAACTGCATCCATTAATCTCTACCCCGCCCCACCATACACACACACACACACACACACACACACACACACACACACACACACACGTTCACATTACCAACTGATTCTTCTAGTTCTTTAGGTAGAACTAGAAATCCAGAGTAGTTTGAGTCCTCTGTGGGGTTTATAATTTTTTTTAATGTATTTTATTGATTTTAGAGAGGAAGGGAGAAGAAGAGGGAGAGATAAAAACATCAATGATGAGAGAATCATTGATCAGCTGCCTCTTGGACACCCCCTAATGGGGACTGAGCCCACAACCCAGGCATTTGCCAATGGCTGGAATCGAACCCGGGATCCTTCAGTCCACAGGCCAACACTCTGTCCATTGAGCCAAACCAGCAAGGGCGGGCTTTACAATTTTTATTACCCTTTTTCTCTGTCCTTGCACAGTGAGATCTGCGGCTGGACCGTCACAAGGCCAGGGCGCCTGCATCTACATCCACAGAAAAGCTTTTGCAATTAATGGTACCTGATGCTGGAGACAATAGGTGCCCATATGAAGAGCACTGTTGCTATAAGGGAGCAATGCACTCGTTCACCCTGTTGTCTTTCTCGGACTGGGTTACTGTAAGTTTGTTAACTGCTCTTCCTCCTAGTTCAAGCCCTTAGGTCTGTCTATCTCCCCCACTTAGTAACCCTAAGAATCTCATGTAGAGACATCATTTATTATTCAGAAGTTCTTTCTAAAATGTAAATGTGATTGTACACTTCCTGTGATGAGAAACTTACAATGGCGCCTCAGTGTCATCAGTATAAAAACCCAAACTTCTATGCTATACTTTGGAATCTGATGATTAAGTACTTGTCTTGCTTCACATTTGTCCACTCCACCTAGAAAACTCAGCTTTAGACCAACTCTTTCTTGTTTTTACGATTCTTGGCCATTGTAATTGCTGCTTGCTCTGCATGGGATTGTTTTGTGATCCAGGTTAGTCTTTCCTTCCTGCATGATTAGCTCAGGCATCATGTTCTCTGGAACAATTTTCTGGAGCTAGTATCCTATACTAGATACTCTTGTAGCAAAAAAGAGAAAATGACATATACTATGGTACATAACACATGTCTGCTCTCTGTCTCTTACTACCCTCTGAGCAAGCATTTTATGCTTTATTTGGTTGCAACTTCTGTGCCTGGCACATGAATAAAGACAAGGATGGATGCAATGAAGAGCACAGAGGGAGCTTTACCATGACAAAGGACACATATTCCCTTTGGATTGGAGGGAGAGGTGTGTCTATAGAAAGAATCCTGGGAATTGGGAAGGTAACTTCAAGTGGCTCAAGCTTGGTGTTGATATACATGTGATTGAGTTATTTGATGTGAGTATTAGAATAAGGACTTGGAGAGAAAGTTTGAAGTACACATGATCATGGCATTGGCTGCTGAACAAAGATACATAATAGGGTTTAAGAGAAACAGGATTCTCTCCAGGCAGATTGCAAATGGTAACTTTGCAGAAGAGCAGGGGAGGTGAGTAAATCTCTGCAGTGATATGTAGTTGACTTTATGCAGGACAGGTGACAGTTTTTAGGGCTGATGCAGGGCAGGGATCTGCAGGTTTGCATGGTAGAAAGACAACTGGCTGTGGGAGGTGAAGAGGTTGAGAAAACAATGGTTGAAATCATGGCCTAGGAGGTTAGCCCTGAGTAGGAAGGATAGGAGGTCAATAAAAAGCTGAGAAATAATGAGAAAAGTAGAACCACTTCACATCCTAAGCTTTTACTGTGGTAAAACAAAATAAATTCTCATCGCAGATAAGAATGATAAGATTCCCCAAATGGGATGTGTGTTACTCATATCAGTGTCAGAGGTCTGCTTTGAATGGCAAGAAAATGCAGAAGAAAAAGAAGACTTTATCCCATGGGTAGAAATAATGGGGGAGCTGGAACTAAATTAGTTATATAAGAAAATTGGTAACATCCTTACATTTTAGTTGTCCTTTGCCTATCTGAGTGTTATCTGGAACAGAGAGGTAAGAAAATAATGAAGCTTTCTCTGTTCAGTTACCTTCTTTGAGTTCAAATATTTTCACTTCTCTTGTCTCTTGGGATAATTGACATCACAAACAAGGGCTCTAGCTGCTAAGTTGCTTGCCCAACACACTGTGTAGCAAAGATTAAAAGATAATTGGATCAAAAATTTCACAGGAAAAACACCAAGATGAAACATCTCTCTGTTAGGCATATCCCCGGAAGGAACACTGGGATTAAGT